>JXCR01112035.1:53365-78394 GCA_002079205.1 Phalaenopsis hybrid cultivar | reverse complement strand
TATATATATATATATATATATATATATATATATATATATATATATATATATATATATATATATATATATATATATATATATATATTTGAAAGATGGTTAAATGGTCTCATGAAATCTAATCCCCAAACATCAAATATTTCAACTTTCAATAGAGGGGCATCTCATTTCTTTTAGAAAAATTTCCTACACATTGATATTGATCACAAGTTTTGATATAAACATTAACATCGTCAAAGATTGTAGGCCACTAAAATCCAGATTGCAAAATTTTGTATGTTTTTTTATCAACACCAAAATTTCCCCCAAAATCAAACTCATGACATTTTTGGATAATTTCATAAGTTTCTTCTAAAGCCACTTATCTTTGAATAATTAGATCCTTTCCTTATTTATATAAAAATGGGTCATCCTAAAAATAAGTCTTAGCTTCAGATAAAAATTTCTTATTCTTTTGGTATGTCAAACCGTATGGTATAATATCACTAACAATAAAGTTCACAATATCGGCATACCATGGAACACACCACTCGTTAATATTGAATAATTTTTCTTCAAGAAAATGTTTATTAATTTCTTTTTCAAAACAGAGTGATTTTTCTAATTCAAGCCTAGGTAGATGATCAGTAATTTGATTATCAGCTCCCTTCCTATCTGCTATTTTAAAGTCAACTTCTTGCAAAAGAAGAATCCATCTTATCAGTCTTGGTTTTGTAACCTTCTTTTCATCAAATACTTAATAACAGAATGATTTGTATACACACACATTTTATTCCAATTAAATATGATTTGCATTTATCAAAATCATATACTATTATTAAAACTTTTTCTCCATTGTGATATAATTAATTTGAGCATCATTAAGAGTTGTACTAGCATAGTAAATCACTTTGAAAATCTTATCATGTTTTTGTCCTAAAACAACTCTAATAGCATAATCACTTACATCACACATCAATTCAAAAGGTTTGTCCCAATCTCGTGAAATAATAATTGGTGCAGTGACAAAATTTTCTCTTAATATCTCAAAAGTTTTTTGGCACTCCTCATCAAAACTACAAATTACATCTTTTTCAAGTAAATGGCATAGACACTTAGCAAATTTTGAGAAGTCTTTAATATATCACCTGTATAATCCAGCATGTCCTAAAAAACTTATAATTTCTCTCACATTTATTGGATGAGGTAAATTAGTGATCACTTTAATTTTTGCAGGATCTACTTCTATACCATTTTCTGATATGTGATGTCCTAAAAACATTCCTCCTCATACCATAAATTGGCATTTTTCCAAATTAAGGACTAAATTTTTTTCTTCAAAGCACTTAAGAACTCTTGATAAACGTTCTAAACATGATTTAAATGAAGCTCCAAACATTGAAAAAAAATTCATAAAAAATTCAATTTCTTTTTCAATTAAATCACAGAAAATAGACATCATACATCTTTGAAAAGTAGTAAAGACATTACATAAACCAAAGGGCATTTTTATAAAAACAAATGTACCATAAGATTTGGTAGACGTTGTTTTCTCTTGATCCTCAGAAGCTATTTATATTGGTGATAACCATTGTTTCCATCCAGAAAATAACAATATGTGTGCCAAACTAATCTATCCAACATTTGATCTAGAAAGGGTAGTGAAAAATGATCTTTCCTAGTTATGATCTTTAATTTTCCATAATCAATGCATATTTTTTTGTGACTTATCTTGTTGGTATTAACTCATTATTTTCATTAATAGTCACAGTCACTCCTCATTTCTTAAGAACACAGTGAATTGGACTAATCAATGCACTATTCGAAATAAGGTAGATAATTCTAGCATCTAACCACTTTAAAATTTCTTTCATAATAGGATTCAATCTCCTTTGATGATCAGCCTTGGGTTTGCGGTTTCTTTCCATAAGAACTATATGCATACAAATTGAAGGACTGATTCATTTAATATCAGCAATCGTCCATCCAAAGGCTTTCTTATAATTCTTCAAAGTTTTCACTAAACTCTCTTCTTCTTCTAAAGTTAAATTTGAGGAAATTTTAAGTGGTAATTTTGAGGAATCACGTAAAAACACATATTTTAAATATTTAGGAAGTAACTTCAATTCAAGTTCAGAAGGTTTTTCAATTGATGGAAAAAAAATATTTATGTTTTTCTATAATTTTTGGTCGTAAAATTAGAATTTGTCGGNAAAGTCCTATGGCTAGACCTAGGCTACTAAAGAAATTTCTAGACCTCAACCAAAAGTGAGGTCAACAGTGGGGTACCTCTTCTAATTTTCTAAGACTAGTCAATAGGAAAGTCCTTTGGCTAGACCTAGGCTACTAAAGAAATTTCTAGACCTCAACCAAAAGTGAGGTCAACAAAATCACTACCACATTTTTCTAAATCAAACACAACAACACAAAATTTAAAACAAATACACACTGGTAACTATGTGTTGCCTCCCATAAAGTGCTTGGTTTTACGTCATTAGCCCGACGTAGTCAGTGCTTATTCTGGTTGGTCCGACAACATAAAATCATTTAATTTAAGTTGATCCATTATTGCATTTCTAAAATGACTTCCCCCGTCATTTATGTTCACTCTCAGCGTCCCCAATCTATAAAATATGTTTGCTCTTAAAAACTGTGCAATACTTTGAGCATCACATCGTGGTGAGGCANATATATATATATATATATATATAATTTTAAAAATATAAGATTGAGCTGATTTCATATCCTTAGTAGTTTAAATAAACAAGTCTAATGCCACAAGCAATGTATCTATCCTGAAGAATAGACACACTACTTACTGGTGAAAACTCAATTAAATAAATTAAAGAATGTAGGACATCAGTTTAAGTCTGCGAAAAAACTATTTTTTGTGACCAATAAGTTCCCCTATTTAATACAAAGAATTAAATAAGGTTTATATTAAGTTGGGTTCTTAAAAGTTTTCTATAAGGGAAAGCCCCTATATTTAATTACATCTTAGATAGTTGAAGTCACCTAAAAAAACTCTCGATAAAAATTAGGGGTTATTATCTTCAAGGAGTTCAAGGAGAAAGACTTTTCAAAAGATCAACAAAGAGGTGTGAAATGGGATGGGCTCAAATTTGGAACATTTTATTTAAGAAACCAAAGAAAGAAGAATTAGAGGATGTCATGGATCCTGAGGAGAACCTCGATGACTTCCCAAGCTATCCTATGGTTCGGCTTCAGCTTTGAGAAGAAAAGTCATTTAAATAATTCATCCTGTCAATTTTATTAATTAGGGCTTACATTTATGCGAGACGGTCGCACAAATATCCTGGAAGATGTGAGGATTTAGATCGTGCGAACAAGAACCTCAAAATCCTAAAACAAGTTAGGGATTAAATTGCATGACATGGTTGTGCAAAGTCTAAAGAAACAGTTGAGGATTTATGTCGTACTAGGCGGATAACCTCAAAATTCTATGGCTTGTTATTTAATTCTAAGGAAAGAAATATTATAGATCCTCATGCTGTTATAGAAGGTTGCCCATAGAGTTAGCTACAACCTCCTCACTAAAGTAGTGGTCCAAAATTCTAGGGTTTAACAGATATAAATGACAAGTTTAAAGTTCAATCATTATGGGGGATTAAAGTTGATTAGAAGGACACCGGTTAGGATCCCGCGATTTCCTTATTTTGGTATCACTATTTTATTTTGAATTTACTTAGTTTAAGCGAGTTGTGAAACCCATTTAGACCAGGGATATCTCGTTAGCAATCGTGGGTTACCTCCTTTGAGGCACTCACGTAAATGGAAAAGGATGGTTTAAGTTTAGTGAAATTTTAAAGGATTTATGGTTACCTTTAAAATAATTTGTTTTAGATTTTTTAAAAGGTTAATTAATTTTTTGAAAAGTTGTTTTAATTTTGCAAGTAAAGTAAGGTGCACAACCAAGCAGTTATAATATTTGGAAGCATAAGTAAATTGCAGAAAGTAAAATGACAGAAATTAATTAACACTATAAAAGAGTACCTAACATCTTTTCGGCATACCCACTGAAAGATTAACTTTTGCAACACGTATATAATTTTGCATGAAATTAATAAAATTACAAGATTATCTGAAGGTTTATCTAACAGACCCCAAAGTATGACTTATTGAGTTTCGAAAGATCTTAGTGGATGATTTTAGAACAAAATATAGCAAGTTAAATTTGTCCTCCAAAATATCCAAGAGATTCCAAAGTGTTCGGGGAATGACCCTGAACTGCTTTGAAGATCTCTTGAAACACTTCGAGTTTGTTTTGAACTTATCATATTATTTCATTAATCATCCAAGGTCAAGTTAAAAAAGGTTACCTTCTTACTTGATGAACTTTGGAATTTCAATTATTCCAAGGATAGAGTGCTCAATTAAACAGTTGACATTTCATTTAAGAGTTATATAGGTGAATGCCCATAGGGCAAGTTATGGTCATCAAAGATTTTGTACCCATCCCTAAAGTTGGTCTCGTAATGTTGTTTAGAGGTGTTTATCATCAATCATGTTGCCTTTCCAAATCTCATCAAATAAGTTTAAAGATCAAGCCTAGATCACTACCAAGCCCTTAACAATCTCAATGGACAAATATGCACTTATTAAATTTTAAATTTATGTGATACATATCCTTATTAGAATATCATATCATCATCAATTGTGGGTTTAAAATAAGTGAACTATCATACTTCTAACCTAAGCCCATCACTTCATAATCATTTGATTTTGATTAACTTCCAAATCTTGATGATTTATAAAATTATAATTTTACTCTTATCATGGAAATGTGGCAAACTATTTTGTACCTTATTAACCCTTTGTTTTTAAATCATCCAAGAGTATTCGTTAAGATCAAAATTATCCATTGTTCCCTTTGATTGATCCTAAATTTTGATTAAGGCACAAGAATCTAAAATGACCGTTTTTGCCCTTTGGGCTCTCCACTTTATAACGCATTAAACATAATTCAAATGATTTTGAAAATTTTAGAGTATTCTATCCATGGGGCAATTAAAACATCAGAGGAGAAAATGTGATTTTTGAATTTTTATTTAATTAATTATTTTAACTTAGAAAATAGAATTTTCAATACTAATTTATTTAATCAATCAAAATAAAGTTTTTTTTATGGGAAAATATCAGAGGTTCCCTTAGGTCAGAGAAACACTTAAACAAAATTCCATGATTTTTCATATTAAAATTTCATTATTATAATTATTTTAATGAAAAATTTGGAAAATATATTTTTAGCCTTTGAAAATTTATTTTTAACTTAGAAAAATTAAGAAAAATATTCTGATAAGTCCCAAGTGATCAGGAAACAATTAGGCATTTTTGAAATTTTATTTATAATTATTATTTTTAATTTAAAATTTAGTTCAAAGATGAAGTGATGCCTCAAAAATAATTTTTATTTTTCTTAAGTGCCCCTAATAATAAGGAATTAAGAAAATCACTTTTCCTAACTTTCCTAAGTATATTTAATTTAATATAACTATTTTTGTACAAAAATACAATTTTCCTCATAAAATCAACTTTAGTACTCAAACTTAATCAAATGATTTTCAATTTTTTACAGTAAGTCGACATGATTTTTCTAGACAATGTGTAATTAATTTTTGTCAATTTTAATTAATATTTAATTTAAATAAATTAATACAAGTTATGGACACTTCATTAATTATAAAAATGCACAAAATTATTTAAACCATCATGGTATTTTTCCTGAGCTCCACTGACTATAGGAAACCTACTAAAATTTATCTCATAATTTTTTAAGTGATATTTTTATTCATATAATTATATTAAGCCAAAGTAGCAATCTAAGCTTGAAAGTTACTGTTAAAAACATAGGGATGCTCTCTGACCTTAGAAAAATCAGAGAACATCCCCTCTATCATGAGGAACAAACCCTAAAAATCTTAAACTATGGTGAGCAATATTTAATCACAATAAATTAAAATACAACAGAGAGTATTTAATTAATTAAAAATCAAAGCCTCATCAAATACTTTTTATTTTTGGTCCACATTATTCTCTTCAATTCACTGAGAAAGAGAATATTTTTATTTTATTGTTACGATTTTTTATGCAAAATTATTGATTTTTGAAGTTCTGGGATTTAATTAATTCATTAAAAGCCTAATTTTCTACTTATCATAGTCACCTGCCGCGTCAACCTTGTCCTCTCTGAAGCGCCCCACATTGCGATCTAGTTTGGTGTTGCCTTCTGAGTCAACATTGACTTGACCTGCTGTTCAAGCACTTAGAGCTTGTTCAACACGATCTCGTATGTCTGCCCGATCACACGCAATCTGACGGCTCTCCGTCATCGTCTTTGATGGCCAGAGCCCGTGAACCGCATGACTTCTAGACATAATATATCGTTCAATAATCAACCAAATCAAGTGTTGTTTGTTCCTACACCTTCATCTACTCAAGAAAAACATGTTCATATATTTGCAATGCTATGAAATTAAACTTCTCTTTAGAATTAGTGAAACCGAACTCAAAATTTGGGTTTATGGTATAAACCTTTGTCTGAGAGGGGAGGCCTCAATCAAATGATTAAGAAAGCTTCATTGAAGACACACAAACCTCCTGGATGTGTTGGTTTTCTATAGTGTAAGCTCCAAGTATTAGTTCAATGAAATGGGGGTGCGGATTTGGTCTTAAAAGAGGAGGATTTTGATGAGGAACTTCCTCTTTTGCTCTGGGAAATCTTAAGAGTAGTTCAATTTAGAGTTTGAGGTTTTTAGAGGATGGCCAAAATTTTTCCTGGTGTTTAGCTCAAAAATTTAGCTCAGGCAGTGGTGGAGATGGTTGGAGGATGGTTGGAATGGACTTAAGAGGGCTTGGAGGAGCTCTGAAAAACAATTTGGCAGAGTGTCCCCAAGGAATTAAATTAGCTCTCCTTTTTTCCATGGAGGAGGTGGTTTAAATAGATGGAGAATGGGTGGCTGGTTGGGCTTTAATCCAGGTGTAATTAGTTGCTTAATTGGAGGGTTGAAGCATGCCAAAGGCCAATTGGAATGAGCCAGCTTGGATGGGTGCAATTTGGGTTTGGAAAGGGTGGATGTGGCTCTCAGTTTTGGCTCCTCTGGTGACTAGGATGGCTGGACAGTCCTAAGCTGGTGGTCAAGGGGTCATGCGAGCCAGTGGGAGGGTTAATAATGATTAACCCCTAATGGTATGGCATGATGGCAAGGATATTTTGGTTTAGGCCAAAAATGGGATGAGATCCCTTAAATCAAGGAACCATTAGTCCATAACTCATATAAGGTGGGTTAAGTGGGTCCAGCCTAGTCACTAGAGTCCAAATGATGGTTGTAGTAGCTTTAGTTTGATCAATTTGGTTTGGTTTGGTTAATTTTGGTGCATGGGTTCAATTTTGGGCATTTTGGCTTGAAGTTGTGTTTAGGTTGGGATAGTCATGACATTTGACTCCATTGATTGATCAAGATGGTGTAGATGATTGTCAGAATGAGTTCAGAAAAGGCTTGGAGATATTTTAAATTGATTTGGGGAGTCAATTTGGTGGCATTTGGACATTTGGTCAATTTTGTGTATGTTGGGTTAAACTTGGGTTTGAGTTAGGATAGAGTTTGGCTAAGGCCCCAATGATGGTTCAATTTGATGTGGTTGATTGTCATGAAAAGTTTTGGATATCAATTGGATGGAAATTTTGGGATTATGGAATTAAATTTTGTGGAATTTGAGGACATGGCTAATTTGGGGCAAAATTGGGGGGTTTTGGTCCAATTTTATTTTGAGTGAAATTGACGCTTGAAAAAGGCCAATTGAAGGTTTAATTTGATGTGGAGAAATGTTATAAAGATTTCATGATGCAAAATTGGGGCAATTGGATAGATTTGGGGGTTGAATTTAGTGAGATTTTATATTTGGGTCACATTGGGGCTTTTTGATTTGGGTTGAAATTAGATTAAAATGTGGGTCAATTAGGTTTTAATTTAGTTTAAATCAAGCTTTTACATGATGAATTTGAGTTTAGAATCAAAATTTGGGAAGATTTGGATTAAATTAGTGGACATCGGGGCAGAATTGTGGTAATTGGGCCTTTAAAGGCAATTTCGGGCTTTTGGTCAAATTGGTTAAATTTGGCTCACTGAAGTGGATAAAATTGATTTAGGGGACACTTGAAATGGTTTTAAAGGGTTTGGGGGCAATTTGGGTCACCCGGAGTATTTTGGTAATTTTGGCAAAGTTAGGGGTATTTTGGTAATTTTGAAAATTTTGGGGTGTTTTGGACAATCTAGGTGGTTTCAAATGGATTGAGATGTTTTTTAGAAAAATTTGGTTATTTTGGATAATTTTGGGAATTTTAATAAGTTTTAGGGTTTCAAGGGTAAATTGGTAATTTGGGTAGATTTGACGGTAAAGGCTAAGTTGGGTATTTTGGTAAAAATAGGGTGTCAATCACTCTACTTGAGTCGTGGACCAATAGAATTCTTTACTTTGGGTCCTCCATATATTGGTCTTAGCTAAACCCTAGCTTAGAGCTAGTGGGTCTAGGGGACCATCTACCTGAGTCTCTAAAAGGTTAATTGATCAAAGTTAAGTCGGTTTGGGCTTGAGGTTATAAGTGGAAGTATAATGTGCAAGTGTGTGTGTGAAATCGACCAAGACCACACCACTAGAGGGCTAACCCTAAGGCCAAGTAATATTATGGGGACTCCCCTTGAGCTCCCTCATATTGACCCCATACTAAATGCTAGAGGTTATGACGAGTGCGTGGAACTTTAAGTTGAGCAAAGAAGAGTTTAGAATTTCTAATGTTGAGGGTTCCTTTTCTTGTTCTCTTGGAATAGTCAACAGGAAATGCATATGGCTAGACCCTAGGCTACTAAGGAAAAAACTAGACCTCAACCAAAAGTGAGAGCAACAAACGGACCCCAAATAGGTGTGGTGTGTGTTGACTAAAAAGATCAACAAAACTAACACAACTGTCTGAGTCTGCACACTCAGAACATATCAGAAAGGAGTGGAAGGTTTCCATTGGGGAGTTAACAGAGACTCTCGCTGGGGAAAAAATGAAGTAAATTCTAGAAACATTCATCAGGAAAATTGATGGCTTGTCGAAGATCCGATTTCATTTGATGTTAGAAAACTTCTACCTTGATTTCAAACTTCAACAATTTCAGAAAATGGGAATCAGGACTTAGGTACTAACCCTGAAATGGGAATTTAAATTTGGGTATTAATCCCATAATGAGAATTAAAAGCCTTGTTCCATTTAAAATGGCCTTACATCAATCTCGAGAGATGAGAATAGGATGTCATACTCCATTTAAGCTGGCCTTATACTTATCTTGAAAAATTTGGTTGAGAATTGGCTGTCATACTCCATTTAAGGTGGTCTCAAACCGGTCTCAAAAAATGAGAATAGGATGCCATACTCCATTTAATGTGGCCTTATACTTATCTTATAGAATTTGGTAGAGAATCAGATGTCATACTCCATTTAAGGTAGTCTCAAACTGATCACAAAAGATGATAATAGGATGTCATATTCCATTTAAGGTGGCTTCATACCTATCTCAAAGAATTGCGTAGAGAATTAGATGCCATACTCCATCTAAGGTGGCCTTAAACTGATCTCAAAAGATGAGAATAAGATGACATACTCCATTTAAGGTAGCCTTATACAGATCTCGAAAGATGAGAATAGGATGTCATACTCCATCTAAGGTGGTCTCATACCTATCTTGAAGAATTAGGTAGAGAATCAGATGTCATAATCCCTTTAAGGTGGTCTCAAACTGATCTCAAAATATGAGAATAGGATGTCATACTCCATTTAAGGTGGCCTTATACCTATCTCAAAAGAATTAGGTAGAGAATCAGAAGTCATACTCCATTTAAGGTGGTCTCAATTTGATCTCAAACGATGAGAATAGATTGTCATACTCCATTTAAGGTAGCCTTATACCTATCTTAAGGAATTGAGAATCAGAATGTCAGCACTGATCCCAAGAACGTTGTGAGAGTAGTGTTGAGAATTTGTGGTGTTGAGCTCATAGAAATATGGAATGTGAAGATTGACAGTAGTGAAGAAAAATTTGTGGGATTTAGTGAGGTGTGTGAAACTCCGTGAAGGTTGTGACAAATTGTACAGACAATGACATTCATGATGTAAAAATGGAGAGTGGGAAACCTCAAACTCGAGAGAAACAACTCATTAAATTTATCATTTTCTTGTTGTCTTTATCACATTTAATTTTCAAAGTATATTTTTTCAAAATTTAATTTTTTTTGGTTGATTTATTTTTCAAAAAATTTTATTTAAATTTTATTATTAGACTTTTGTTGTATTGTCTTTGTTCATTATAATTTAGAACCAACGTATGGTTCTGCGGCTTTTTATCAATCACACAAAAGAGTAATTTAAAAAAAAATCATTGAAATATGGTAGAAATTTTATTAATACACTTCAAATAGGTATTACAAGTTGAATGCATGCTTAAGCTATCAAAAGATGCCATGTTGAATACATTTTAAAGTATCAAATGCTGAGTACATATCATATACTGAACATATCTGAGACATTTCATATCACACATGCTATATCATGATGCAATACAAAAAGTATAAAGAAGCATCTATTTGTCCTTTGTGGTGAGATCCTGATCAAGCTGACCTACTAAGCCACGTTTCAGGACAAGAATTACTTTCACTTCTACTTAGAGGTACAACTGTCTCATAGCTCGTATGGGTGCAGCTCTTCGATTTTTGGGTTCAGACAAAATTTATGTGGTATTTTATTATCATCAATCCTTCTGAATGTCACAGAAACTTTGTGGTGTCATACTCCTGGGATTTAGTGCTTTGCAAGATCTGCTTCATTTTCTTTTAAAATTAAAACTAAACCCACCGGTAGTGGAATCTCAATGAATCCTCAAAATTAACCGGGGCCAATAATATCAATTTATTTTCCAAACAGAGTGTTACTCTTGCTCATGAAGGACACCGTGCAAAAGGGCCTTAAAAAATCATGGCGATTGATATGCGGAGGGATGCAGTCTCCTTCATCATAAATGTTGATTATACAGCTATTTGGGATGCAGTTTGTTGGTAGTATGCTCCATCTGACCATTCTTTTAATCATTATGTTTATCTCGAAAGGCAAAGGATCCACCTCATCGTATCTCAAGATATCCAAGGGGGTTCCCTAACCTATCTTCGACAAAGTTATAGTAGCAACCACTCTGAATGGTTATCCTGCCTTTCTCACGCATCCATTTTTGTGATTTTGAATAGGTCTTTTTCATTAATAGAATGGCTAAACCTCTGTCTCTCAAGTTGAATACACAGTCGAGAATTATTCTTTCATCATTTTTAGAGAAAACTCATGTTTTTTCTATCTAAGAGGTTGACAAATTTCCCTTGGATTTCTTCATAAAATTCAAATTCTCTCTTATTAACTCTATTTTTTCTATCTAATTCAGCAGTAGGAATCCTTTGCAGTCATTGGGGTTGCTCCCTCATTTTAATGTATGAAGGAAACCATGTCTGACTCGACTCTGCATGTAGTGGAAAATATGATTTTATATCTGGGTGTGCGACCTCCTAACACCTAATATTGGCGGTTATATATTCTTTAAAGGTATTGTAGTGCTCTAAATGGAGGACATTACATCTCAGACACTCAACAAATGCTCTTGTTGTCGATGCTTGTATGGAAATTTCAATGTCGCACATCGGGCAATTCTTGCAAAGTTCATCTGAAATTTCTGGCATTGTCTACTCTGCAACAAAATCTGAATCATCCTCCTTGACAAGAGGACTAGTAGAAGTTTCCCTCATGCATGGGTCATAAATTTCCCCTCAAGAATCAAGGTGAGTGTGGTTTCTGCTTCTTGCATACATTTTTTCTCCTGATGTAAGAAGGCTCTATGCTTGCGACAGTTGGCATTACAGCGTATCGTTCTTTTGAGTGGCGCATCTGGCATTCTTTCTTCATCAGCACTGACTAAATGCCCTGTCATTGCAGTTACCATGGACTGTAGACGACTGGTTTATTCCATTAGATGTTGTTGTGTCTTTATTTTCTTCTTCTTCAGTGAGGAGTCTTCTTTGGTACCAATTCCTAGCAGTGATGGTAATCCTTCTGTTTCATGGTGGCTGACTATATTCATCAGAGAACCCTCATAGTCCACGTTGACCTAACCGAAGTCCAAGTCAAAGTCTACGATGCCGCTCTGGGCTGCCCTTTCCTCATTCAATGCAAGATTCTAGCCATCTCTAGAAGAGAAAATTAGCTTTTGCCCCGACATCTTTCTGCAGAAGACAGAAAAATATCAGTGTGTTAAAATTCATAAAGAACAAGAAGAAGAACAAATTTGTTATTAAAAAAGTTTTAAATTTAGACAAGTGCAAGCCTCTTATTTTTTATTTTAATTTAGTGAAATTTCAAAATTAAAAATGAAGGAAACTAAAATAGATAAATTCAAAAATTTTCGTCTTATTAAGGTTAATCTTATTACAAAATATTGGACCCAGTCACAGACGCTGACCAACTAAATAACCCAGAACAATCAACATTTTCAAAAATTTCATTTCAAACAATGTCACATCGTGTAGTATATCTTCAAATATCGGCCATTAATCGAGAACATAGGTCTTTCGCCCTGAAAATCCACCAGCTGGTAAGTTCCTCCCGAATAGACCTTCTCTATGAAAAATGGTACCTCCCAAGTTGATTCAAAATTTCCACCTATCTTGTGGTGTGCAAGAATAGGTCTCTTAAGAACCAGAACGAGGTCACCAACTTTGAATGCCCTTGGTTGGGTCCAATTTATCATGAATCTACACCATCCTTGCTTGGTATAGTTCCAAATTCTGTTGTACTTCTAATTATTTTCCCTCGACACTTTCCAATTCTTCAAGTATGAGTTTTGTTCTTTCTTCTGCTGTAATCTAATTGACAACGGTGACTCTGAGAGATAGTGTTTGAACTTCTAGTCATAGTACAGCCTCAGACCCATACACAAGTGCGTAGAGTTTACATCCAGTTGAAATTATGAATGTCTTCTGGTAGGCCCATAAAGCTTCTAACAATTTATCATGCCATCCTCTCTTATTCTCATCCAAAATCTTCTTCAAAATTTGCACAACCTACTTATTGAAGGCCTTAACCAGCCTGTTTACCCTGGGATAATAAATTGTAGAGTATCTCTAATATATCCCATGTCGCTTGACGAAAGTGTTGGTCTTTGTGCTCTTGAAGGTTGTTCCATTATCTGAAATTACTCTATGTGGAACACCGAAAAGATAGATATTTTGACTCTTAAAAAAATGGAGAACATGCTGTGTTGTAACCACCCATAACGCCACTACTTCTGTCCATTTAGAGAAGTAATCAGTACCTGCAAGAATAAATCTGTGTCCCTTAGAGGTTGGAGGGTCTATCTGACATATTATGTCTGTGCCCCAACACTCGAATGGCACGAGGTGACGGTTGGGTGTAGCACATTCAGAGGTTAGTGTAAGTCCACCTGCATGCACTTCATAAAGGTGACACCATCTAGCTATATTCATACAATTGAATGTCATTGCTGGCCAATAATATCTGAGTTTTTTAATCTTTATCTTCATCTTTGGCTCTAAATGGTGAGCTTCACAGAATCTGGCGTGTACTTCTTTAATGATATTTTGCTTAGGCATTTCAGCCACATCCGATCAAACAATCTTTTGTAGAGAACATCACCCACTAGAGCATATGACATAGCTCTTTTTGAGATGTGATATGCCTCAGACTTGTCTTCTAGCAACTTTTCAGTTTGCAAATATTTTATTAATGGCTTACACCAATATTCGTTAATGTTAGCAACTGCAATCATCATTCCTTCTTCTTTTTTGAGCTTTTGTAAACTTTTGAGGTTGATTCAAGATAGAAACGAACGTCCTTGTACTATAATTTCAATGGAATCCTCCTGTAGACACACCAATTCCTTAGAAAGTTTTGCTAGAGAGTGGGCTTGGTCATTGTCTCCCCGAAGAATTCGGTATAGGGTCACATTAGGAATATGTGCCAATAACTTCATTAGATACCGATGGTATTCTACTAATCTTAGCTTCAAAATCCTGTACTGTTTGATAACTTGTTGGATGACGAGTTGTGATTCGCCATAGATGGCAATGTCTATTATATCCATTGAGATTTCCAACTCCAACCCGGTGATTAGTGCTTCAAAATTTGCTTCGTTGTTTGTATCAGCATTGTCAAGTGATAGGAGAATATCAAAATACCCTGATCTAGCATGATGAAAATCAGACCAATTCATGCTTTTCCTAGTATAGCTATCTCTGATCCTTTATCCTTTCTTGCTGATGAAGCTCCATCAAAGTACATTTCCCAATGTATGGTACTGAATGAATCTATTTTTAGTATCCGCTCATCTGGTAGCTCATCATTGAGAGGGGATCCAGTTGGAAGCGGGTGTGCTGCAAGAAAGTTTGCTAAAATTTGTCCCTTGATAGCGCAAAGGGGAACAAAAGTTATATCAAATTGCAATAAAAACATCAACCACTTTTCTAAACGTCCAGAAAGTGTTGTTCGGGTCATCAAATACTGCAAAGGATTAACTTTCAAAATGAGGGTAACCTTATGAGATAGCAAGTAATGCCTAAGATTTTGGGTGGTGAAAATTAAAGCTAGATAATGCTTCTCAATAGTTGGATACTTTATCTCCTTCGGTATTACATAGCGACTCAAATAGTAGAGCGTATTTTCCTTACCCTTTTCATTGACCTGAGTTAACAGGGCTCCGAGAGAGTCATCTATGGCCGCGGTATAAAGTATCAAAGATTTTTTTGGGATAAGAGCTGCCAAAACAAGAGGTTTCATTAAGTATTTTTTAACGTCTTCAAAGGCCCGATGTAATTTCTCTTCTCAAACAAATTTGACATTCTTTTTAATTAATGTCGAGAAGGGTCGACACCTACCTGAGAGATTGGAAATAAATTGTCTTGGATATGCCAACTTTCCTTGGAAGGAACATAGCTGTTTCAAGGTTTTGGGAGGAGGCATTTCCAAGATAGCTTTAATCTTACTTGAGTCAATTTTGATTCCCCGATGACACACAACGAATCCTAGAAATTTCTGAGAGGTAAAGCCGAAGGCACACTTTAAGAGATTCATCTTGAGATTGTATTGTCGTAATCGTTCAAACATGATCCTCAAGTCGTACAAATGGTCTATTTTTTGTTTACTTTTGATGACTAAATTATCCACCTAGCATTCCACTTAGTTGTGAAAAAGTTCATCAAAGATCTTCGTCATTGCTCGTTGATACGTTGCTCCATCGTTCCTCAACCTGAATGACATTACTGTGTAGCAGAAAATTCCGATCGACGTTCTGAATGCGGTAAGTGCTAGATCTTTTGGAGCCATCTTAATTTGGTTATACCCTGACGATCCATCCATCAAGAATAAAATTTCACGTGTCGATGTGATGTCCACCATTAGTTCTGGTATTGATAACGGAAACACATCTTTTGGACACACTTTGTTTAAATCTTTGAAATCAACACATACTCTAATTTATCCATTCTTCTTCTTAACTTGCACAATGTTGGCTAACCATGTGGGGTATTGCTCTTCCCTCGCAAAGTTAATGTCTATTAAGTTTTTTATCTTAACAATGACTTGTTGCCTATCTCAATGCACATCCTTCTGGGAGTTTATGAACCGTAACTTCTGAAGATAGTCTTGGAATTTCATCATAGCTGCAGGTGAAGCAATCTTTAAATTCTAATAGTAACTTTATCAATTCTATGGATTCTTTCTTGTTAAGTAGAGAACTCATAATGGTAGGTTGGGGCTGCTCCTCAGTCTCAATGTTGACTTTTTTCAATTCATCCACTGTTGACTGGATTTTTTCTTCAAATTTCGGCGAAGTGTCATCTATCAACTGATCTTTGAAGTCATCCTCTATATTGAGGCAATCATCCTTTAATCTGCTAGTAACAACCATGTAAATTCTGAATCATCGACTGGTCCTATAGAACCAAATTCAAGACCTTCTTTTGAGTTAGGAGTTCAACTTTTGACATTCCATAATTTTTCAAAAAGTTGTAACTTATCCTTTGGCATTTTATTTTGCACATGTACTTGTTGAATTAACTTTTGTACACAAGGAGAAAAATAACCAAAAGGCAATTATATTACTTGATTAGAATGATCTTCCAAATTTAGAAGATTTTCAAAACTAGTAGAAGGGGAAGCACGATGAAACATGATCAGTTTTAAACTAATGCTACGAACTTCCTTGACCTCTAAACTTTCAACCTTTTGAGGGTAGATTGGAGTAAGAGTCATGGTGTGCACATAGTGGTTGATTTGATCATACATCGAATCATATTCACTTTTCTCCACAACATCCAAGGAAATCTCACTATGGTTTCTTCTATTTTATCATCATCATTTCTTCCTCAGAGCTTTCTTCATAGAACTTTCCTCCATGTCAATGTTGATGATCAGCCTAGTCTGTTCAACAATTGTGTCGGCGGGGTCAAGGGCGCCGTCGGCGGCCTAGTTCAAATCTCCACATTTTGGTCATTTTCACTCCAAATTTGCTCCTTTTTGCATCTTTTTGCTCCAATGACCCTAATTCATCATTCCTGCAACAAAACATCAAAAATACCTTTCTTTAAAGTGCAATATCATTAAAAACAGTATAAAATAGGTATGAAAATCTCAACATATTTTCTTTTGGTCAATGACAAACCAAGATTAATTAGATGGATACTTTTGATGCAAGAATTTGATTTTGNAATTTTAGTACTATATAAAAGTTATGATCTACTGCAGTAAAGTTTTAATTCAGAAATACTATAAGTTTGATTTAAATAAATATCATAGTGAGATTTTCAGAAAGAATTCAAGTAATTTTAACTCTGTAGCCACAAGATTATCTAGTTATCAAGTTTAAGAGTTCTAGTCTTCTATTCATTAAAAGAATGACTATATGTTGCAATATTAAGTCACTTAAAATATTCAAATGATAGAAACTTCATGGGAACACTACTAGTAAAAGATCTAATACATAAATATAAGTTCAGGAATGTATTAGGTTTTCCCTTTAGGTAGGTCCAGTGAAGCCAATTTTTTATTAGGCATATCCTCAAGTTTCTCCTCACTTTCATAATTCTTTCTTTCTTTTCTCTTTTTCATTTGGATTTCTTTCAATCTATATATTTTTCTTTTCTTTTCAGGGATTGTTTTCAACCCTTTCTTTTTTATTTTTCAAGTGAGGATTACTATATCTGAATAGCCTTTAATGATTTTGAACTTTACTTTTCTTTCCCTAAATTTAAAACTCAAAGCATTCCTACCTATAAATATTTCATAGTTTTTACATCATCGAGCCCCAATCTTTTCTTCTCAAAATGAATTTCCAGATTCTTAATACTTCAAAATATAGTTTCCTTTACTTTAAATAGTTAACTATAATCTTATTCTCTTATACTAAATATCTTAAGTTACAAAATTAATTTTCATTACAAAAATATTTCTTTAAATCTACCATAATATTTAAATGGCTACAAAAATATAGTTACCTGAATTAAATTCACTACATGAAATCATATAAATAATTTTTGAAAATATTGAAATAGAGGACATCTAACAGTTAATCTTTTTCTTCCCTCCCCCAAACTTATATTTTTAAATATGAAATAATACAGATGGAAAGAAAAACTATAAATATAAATCATACCTCAGTATTGTAGGCATTTTCATCATTCTAAAATTTTTGCAAGCCTTCTCAACATTTCTACTTTACCTAGTCTGTAATATTAAGAGCTTTCTACACATATTGTTAGAGGAATTTTTGGGTAATGAAATTTTGAAATAAGTATAAAACTAACATTAAACAAGCACAATATTTCCTAACACAAACACAAAACTAAACAAAATAATTACAATTAAAATGTGAAAATAAAAATCACATTACATTACAATCCCTAAAGTACTACTCAACATCTATTAAACTACACATGCAAATTTAACTACCACACTAACTTTATAATAAAAATTAAAAGTATCCAAGTACACAAAATAATAAAAATGTAGTCCAAATACATAAACATCCATTTCTATATTACAAAAGATCACAAAAATAAAAATACAAATATAAGTACATCAATTTCATTCAATATCAAGATCCCAAGCTATATCTTCATCGCCTTGTTCAGTAGGTAGATTGGGCTGATATTGAGTATACCGGCTCAGGAAATGTAACATCAGGCTCACCTCTGTAGTGTCAGGCCTGAGCTTCATAATAAGCTACCTCAAAATTTGAATCCCTCTGAAGGTACTCACTATCGTAATCATGTTGACATTCTAAACCTCTAATCCTTTCATTTATTAATTCTATGCTCTTCTGCTGCAAGGTCAACTCATTCATCAAGTCAGTCAGAGTTTCCTTTCACTTATTAAGTCTATATTTTTTTGCTGCAAGGTCAACTCATTCATCAAATCAGAGAGGGTACGGAACTAGAAGGTGGAAGGTCATAACTTGTAGAGGGAACATCTCTACTAGTAGAAGGTTCTTAGAACTAGAAGGTGGAAGGTCATAACTTGTAGAGGGGACATCTCTACTAGTATAAGGTTCTTGTTCAAGTCTATGCTCTTCCGCTGCAAGGTCAACTCATTCATCAAATCAGAGAGGGTAGGGGATTAGGTGGAAGGTCATAACTTGTAGAGGGGACATCTCTACTAGTAGAAGGTTCTTGACTTCTACTCATGGAAGGTCATAACTTGTAGAGGGGACATCTCTACTAGTAGAAGGTTCTTGACTCCTACTTCGAGTTCTCCATTTCTCATGGAGAAGGTCATAACTTGTAGAGGGGACATCTCTACTAGTAGAAGGTTCTTGACTTCTACTCCCATTCTCTTCTGCTGCAAGTTAATTCATTCATCAAATCAGAGAGGGTAGGGGAACTAGAAGGTGGAAGGTCATAGGAGGGGACATCTCTACTAGTAGAAGGTTCTTGACTCCTACTTCCAGTTCTCCATTTCTCATGAAACTCATTCATCAAATCAGAGAGGGTAGGGGAACTAGAAGGTGGAAGGTCATAACTTGTAGGACATCTCTACTAGTAGAAGGTTCTTGACTTCTACTCCCAGTTCTCCATTTCTCATGGGATTCAAAAGTCTTCAAATGAGGGTTCTTGACTTCTACTCCCAGTTCTCCATTTCTCATGAGATTCATAAGTCTTCAAATTAGCCTTACTAATGCTTGACTTCTACTCCCAGTTCTCCATTTCTCATGGGATTCATAAGTCTTCAAATTAGCTTTAATAATGGGTTTCATTGGATAAACCCATTCTTCAGCTCCAAATTCTACTCCAGAAAGTTTGCAAATTGTATAAATAAGTTGAGGATGTCCTAGACCTCCACTAGTTTCACTCCTCGCCGTAGTCAATACATTCTTGAAAATAATTCTCCTCACATTTATAGTTCTATTATTTTGAATACAGAAATTCAGAATAGTTCTATCTCTAGTTACCTCACTATGGTGATAAGTAGGTAACGGAGTAGAGAAATGAAATAGTGTCATGCCTTAGACGTGACATTCAGCATGGAAGCAAAAAAATTTACCCTTTCTCGTTGTTTAATCTTCCACGTTCCTTTCCCATCTGTGAGAAAGTTGATCACATCATTAAGGGGGCCTTCCATTGTACTAAAAGATTCATAGTGGAAACTATAAGAGTTTGGGACTTCGTAAAAGGTGTTGATGCGGGCGGCAGCAAATTCAACAGGAAATCCACGCACTTGAACGATTCTATCTTCAGAATAGATTACGTTGGTGTAGAACTCCTTTACCACGTTTGCATCAGATTTATTGGTGGTGTAAAAAATGTTTTCCCACCTCCGCTCTACAATAACTCGTTCAATTTCTCCTCCTAGACTTTCAAAAACTCAATCTTATATGCACTTCTTTCCTTTAAATACTGAAGTAAATTTTGTTTGAGTCATCGCATTGACAAAGCGAGACTCGTCAAACTCAACTCTTCTCTTTTGACATGGAGCCATTTCAATCTAATCAAATTATAGAAAAATTCTAAAAATTACTTCAAATATACAAATCATGGCTTCCAATGGTAATTCAAAGAGTTCAACATTAAGACCCATGAATTTCTTCCCAAAATTTTTTCACATTCTCAATTTTTTCGGATCTCCTCAATGTGGAAGAAATCCATGGTGAAAATAAAATATTTTTATCTTGGAGTGAAGCTTTTACCTAGAGATGATCAAGTCTGGTGTCAAAAAACCTTGAAATCACCTCAAATATAAGATCTCTCAAGCCCTAGGTCAAAAATAACATTTTTAGGAGGAAGGGGATGATGAATAGTGGTGGTTGACTGGTCAAAATTGCGGTTGAAGGTGTTTTTTTTCGTGAGCTCGCCGTCGGCGCGCTCTATTGGAAATAAATCCTAAGTCTAGGAAAAAATCTGCCATCAGCGGNATTTTCTCAACCTCAATACATTAATTCAGCGTCGCAATCCAATCCACAACACTCAAAACGCTGAAAAAAAAACATCTTAATGTTAGTCTCAACTATACAGAGATCTACAAGCATAATTCTAAAGCAAAACAAATGCAAAGTTCAAATCAAAATACATAGATAGACACAGAGGTAGTAATATAAATCTACTAATCCTCAGACTCGGTACTCGATTCTCCTCTGAGATCACCCATTGATTGCACATGAACGAAGAGGTTGTAGAAGGGTCGAAATGGAAATTCTTCAGTGGAATCCTCTTCTATTAATTTCATCCTCCTCATCAGTCATATTAAGCTATCTTCTAAATGTCCATAGTGCTCGAAATGTTCCTTCATACTCCAGTCTAGATGATCGAAGAAATTAGAGATATTATTAATTGCATTCATGACATTTTGTACCTCCTTTTTCAATTTCTTGATTTGGCGCAAGATCACCAGAGACTTATCAGGGACTAAGGGTTGAACTGGCAGTGAATTTTGAGATGCTTGATCTACTATAATGTTCATGCCATTTTCATCTTCAAAAACTGGGAATCTCTCAGTTGGGTCCAAAAGCTTCCAAGGTAGCAGTACCTTTTCTCAATTTTCATAGGACACTTGGAACTGAATGAAAAGTAAGAAAATTTTAGAGGGGTGTCCAAGCTCATAAGTTGATCCAAGAACAATCAGGCCCAAAACCGACTTCATAATTATTGATCCAATGTCGATCGACAGTCCCGTTTGGATGCAGTAATTCAAAATAGCACTTTTTTTTAGAAACTTTACCAATTTTTATTGTCGGTAACAGTTTCACAAAAATGAAAAAGTGCCAATGTTTTGAAATGAGATTTAGGAGTTTCATAGAAAAACTAACATACCCGGTTCTCTCTTGTTTCCCAGTCGTCAGTTTCGTCCGTTAAATATTGGTAAATCTCATTCATCTGGTTTCTCGTTGGGACGAAATTGGAATAGTGGCAGACATGAACATTCTCTATCATATATAATTTACCAGTCGTTAGTTTCGTCCGTTAAATATTGGTAAATTTCATTCATCTGGTTTCTCGTTGGGACGAAATTGGAATAGTGGCAGACATGAACATTCTCTATCATATATAATTTACGAAATTGGAATAGTGGCAGACATGAACATTCTCTATCATATATAATTTGTTGATCCATGCAAGAGTGAAAGTGATCCATCTTCCTCGCACATAAACAACTTCTTGGTTGATTCCATGTAAATTTGCATAAATTTCTTTCACCAATGGAACAACCACGACAGCAGTAGTGTAGCACAGCACTTCCCATCTTCGCTGCACTAACATTTCTTCAATATCCATCGTGGGACTATTCAATCCGCAATTTACAAATCCTCGTTCCTTGGTTAATCTTTTCTTTATCAGTAACTTGTTGAAGATTCGCTGCGCTTCCACACTAATAAACTTTCACCGATTGAAAACTCGCATTCTGGGATTATCAAGGGAATTGAAAGCCATAGGAATGAAATTAGTGGAGTTTCACTTCATTTTTACAGAGAAAATATGAACTAGAAATCAAATTTTTGAGTTTAAAAAGACAACTCACGCCCAAAAATTGCCAAAAACCGCCATTTGAACCCAAGTAACAGCCAATTTGCCGGTCTTTCCGTCGGCGGGGGTGATGGCGCCGTCAGCGAGCCTTTGTATTAATTTTGTCTATACTCTCAGGAAAAACCCACCATCGGCGGCGTCGAGGGCGCTGTCAGCGGCCAAGGCAAAATTTGCACAGTTTCGCTCTAGTCCGAATGGGTTCCAATTTTTCTTCATGGATTCAATTTTAAGATATTTCAAGGGTAAATAAGAGTAGTAGAGCTTAATACTACCACAAACTAATGATAATTTCAAAAAAAACTACTATAATTGCGATAAAATTAAATATAAATATCGGTTGCCTCCCATGAAGCGCTTGGTTTAACGTCGACAGCCCGACCTATTCAGGTGTCATTCAAGTTGACTGATCATTAAAACCTCTTTAAAATTTGGTCTTTTACCCTCATAATATGGTTTTAATCTGTGTCCATTTACTTTAAATCTATTTATCATCTTTTGATTTTTAATTTTATAGCTCCGTAAGTTTAAACTTGAGTCAAAGTAAAGGGTCCTAACCAACGAGACTTCAATTTTCTAGGAAATAACTTCAGCCTAGTGTTGTAAAATAAAACTTCTTATCCTGGTTCAATGTTCTTCTGGTTAATCTTCCAATCATGCCATAACTTTAATTTTTCCTTATAAATTTTGTCGTTATCATGAGACTCATTTCTTAATTCCCATAACTTTAGTTTCACCTTATAAATTCTGTCGTTATCATAAGATTCATTTCTTAATTCTTCTAACTCATACGATACTTCTTGTCCTGGTTCAAAGTTCTTCTGGTTAATCTTTCGATCATGTCATAACTTTAATTTCACTTCTTGTCTTGGTTCAAAGTTCTTCTGGTTAATCTTCCGATCATGCCATAACTTTAATTTTTTCATAAATTCTGTCATTATCATAAGATTCATTTCTTAATTCTTCCAATTCATTTAATTGTAATAACCTCTTCTTACCAGCATCTTTCAAATTATAATTGAATTCTTTAATCGTGCAATATGCTTTATGCTCCAATTCTACTGGTAAGTGACAAGCCTTTTCAAAAATCAGTCTGTAAGGAGTCATTCCAATAGGAGTTTTATAAGTAGTCGTGTTAGCCCATAATGATGTATCCAGTCTAGTGGACCAATCTACTCTACTAAGGTTTACAATCTTCCAGTATTTGTTTAATCTCTCTATTAGAAACTTCAACTAACCCACTGGTTTGAGGATGATAGGCTGTTGAGATTCTATGAATAATATTAAATTTTTCTGCCAATCTCTGAATGTATTTATTATTAAAATGTGACCCTCCGTCAGTGATAATCATCCCAGGCATTCCGTATCTAGCGAAAATATTTTTCATTAAAAATCTTGAAACTCTTTTAGCATCACAACGAGATAAAGCTTATGCTTCAATCCACATAGAAACGTAGTCTACTGCAATTAATATATATGTTCCCAAATGAAGGAATAAATGGTCCCATAAAATCTAATCCTCAAATGTGATCTCAACTTCTAACATGAAATTTAGAGGCATTTAATTTCTTCTAGATATATTGCCTACTCATTGACATCGATCACAAGTTTTTATGTATCTATAAACATCTCTAAAGATAGTAGGTCAATAAAATTTAGCTTGTAAAATTTTATAAGCAGTTTTATCTATCCCAAAATGTCCTCCAAATTCATAATCATGACATTTCTGAATGATTAGCTCCGTTGCTTCGTAAGATACACATCTTCTCATAATTATATCCTTACATTGTTTACATAAATAAGTCTCATCCTAAAAATATACTTTTGCATCATGAATGAATTTCCTTTGTTGTTGCAATGTCAGCATAGGAGGCAAAATATCACTTACATAGTTAACAATATCAGCATACCATGGTACTTTCCACTCATTAATATTATAAAGTTGTTCATTAGGGAAACTGTCTGCAATCTCATTGTTGGTGTCAGATAATTCATGATATTCTAATCTCGACAAATGATCAGCAATTTGATTATCAGTTTCCTTTCTGGGGTGTCAAATAATTCATGATTTTCTAATCTTGACAAATGATCAACAATTTGATTATCAGTTCCCTTTCTATCAATAACATTTCTAATCTTGACAAATGATCAACAATTTGATTATCAGTTCCCTTTCTATCAATAACCACATAATCAAATTCTTCCATCAAAAGTATCCATCTAATCAATCTTGGTTGGGNCTTACATTGTTTATATAAATAAGGCTCATCCCAAAAATATGCTTTTACATCATGAATGAATTTCCTTTGTTGCTGCAATGTCAGCATAGGTGGGAAAATATCACTTACATATAATTAACAATATCAGCATACCATGGTATTTTTCACTCATTAATATTATAAAGTTGTTCATTAGAAAAACTTTCTGTAATTTCATTGTTGGTGTCAGAGATTCATGGACAAGATCAAATTCTTGCATAAAAAATATCCATCTAATCAACCTGGGTTTAGCATCCTTCTTTTGCTTCAAATATTTAATAGCAGAGTGATCATTATGCATATTGCATTTAGCTCCAACTAAATAAGATCTGAATTTATCTAAAGCATACACAATTGCTAGTTACTCTTTTTCAATAACAATATAGTTAATTTGTGCATCATTAACAGTTTTACTAGCATAGTATATANGTCAGCATAGGTGGCAAAATATCACTTACAATATAGTTAACAATATCAGCATACCATGGTATTTTTCACACATTAATATTATAAGTCGTTCATCAGGGAAACTCTCTGTAATTTCATTATTGGTGTCAGATAATTCATGATATTCTAATCTCGACAAATGATCAGCAATTTGATTATCAGTTTCCTTTCTGGTGTCAGATAATTCATGATTTTCTAATCTCGACAAATGATCAACAATTTGATTATCAGTTCT
>JXCR01112035.1:20428-52803 GCA_002079205.1 Phalaenopsis hybrid cultivar | reverse complement strand
TGCATCATTAAGAGTTTTACTAGCGTAGTATATAACTTTAAAAATCTTTTCATACCTTTGTCCAAGAACAGCTCCAATAGCATAATCACTAGCATCACACATCAATTCAATTGGTCTCTCCCAATTAGGTGAAACTATAATAGGGACTATGATTAATTTTTCTTTTATTAACTCAAAGGCATTTAAACAGCTTTCAGTAAAATTCAAATTTCTTGTCCTTTTCTAGTAATAACTCAAAGGTGTTTAAACAGTCTTCAGTAAACTCAAATTTCTTGTCCTTTTCTAAAGCCATAGAGGTTTAGTAACTTTTGAGAAATCTTTAATAAAATGCCTGTAAAAACCAACATGTCCCTGTAGAGGTTTAGTAATTTTTGAAAAATCTTTAATAAAACGCCTGTAAAATCTAACATGTCCAAGGGTTTAGTAATTTTTGAAAAATCTTTAATAAAACGCCTGTAAAATCCAACATGTCCAAGAAATCTGTTTGGTAATTTTTGAAAAATCTTTAATAAAACGCCTGTAAAAACCAACATGTCCAAGAAAAGTCCTAACCTCTCTTACGTTAGAAGGGGGTGTCAGTTTTGATATAACTTGAATTTTTTGCAGAGTCTGCTTCTATACCATCTTCTGAAATTTTATATACAATTCCTCCTGCAACCATAAATTGACATTTCTCCCAATTCAGAACCAGATTAGTTTTTTTGCATAACTCTAAAACTTTTTCAAGTTAATTTAAGCATGAAACAAATGATGTTCCAAATACAGAGAAATCATCCATAAATACTTCCAATCCATCATCAATTAATTTACTAAATATGGACATCATACATCTCTGGAATGTTGTAGGTGCATTACATAATCCGAAAGACATTTTTCAAAAAGCAAAAATTTTAAAAGGACTAATAAGGTTGTCTTTTCTTGATCCTCAGGAGCAATAGGAATTTGATGGTAACCGGTATATCTATCTAAGAAATGTCTTTTCTTGATCCTCAGGAGCAATAGGAATTTGATGGTAACCAGTATATCCATCTAAAAAGTCTTTTCTTGATCCTCAGGAGCAATAGGAATTTGATGGTAACCGGTATATCCATCTAAAAACAAAAATATTTGTGCCTATCAAGTCTATCTAATATTTGGTCTAAAAAGGGTAAAGGGAAGTGATTTTTTCTGGTGGCAGCGTTTAATTTTCTATAATCAATGCAACTACGCCACCCAATAACTTGTCTGATAGGTATTAATTCATTTTTTTTGTTTCAACAGTCACTCCTCCTTTCTTAGGAACACAATGAATTGGACATACCAACGCACTATCTGAAATAAGATGTATAATTCCAGTGTCTAACCATTTCAAAATTTCCTTCTTAACTACTTCTTTCATAATCATGATATATAATTTCAGTGTCCAACCATTTCAAAATTTCATTCTTGACTACTTCTTTCATCATTGAGTTTAATCTCCTTTGTGGATCAACTCTTGGTTTATATTGTTCATCCAGTATAATTCTATGCATACAGATCTTTGTGGATCAACTCTTGGTTTATATTGTTCATCTAATATAATTTTGTGCATACAGATCGAATGACTGTATATAATTCTAGTGTCTAACCATTTCAAAATTTCCTTCTTAATTACTTCTTTCATCATCGGCTTTAATCTCTTTTGTGGATTACTCTTGGTTTATATTGTTCATCTAATATAATTTTGTGCATACAAATTGAAGGACTGATTCCTTTAATATCCATTGGTTTATATTGTTCATCTAATATAATTCCGTGCATACAGATTGAAGGACTGATTCCCTTATTATCAGTTAAGGTCCAACCAAAAGCTTTCTTATATCTTTTTAATGTATCTAACAATCTTTTCTCTTGCAAATCATTTAATTCTGAAGATATAATAACAGATAATGTAGATGAGTCTCCTAAAAACACATACTTCAAGTGGCTAGGCAGTATTTTCAACTCAAGTTCAGGTGGTTTTATAATTAACGGAAATAGATTCTTATTGGCAATTTCCGTAATATCCAACATCTCAAATCTTTCTTGAACATAATCTAATTCTTCATTATCTAATTCATCCAAAATAACTTCATCACTTTCTTCAAATTATTCTTTCTCTTCAAAATGTTCTTTCAATAGATGTTCACTAATTTCCATGCGAAAACATTCATTATTTCTTTCAACAATAGGGTATTTCATAGATTTTGCAATGTTAAAAGTCATTTCTTGATCGTTAACTCTCATAGCTAAGTCTCCTTTTTGAACATATATCATAGCTTTTTTAGTAGCTAAAAATGGTCTCCCTAAAATGATAGGTATTTCTTTATCTTCCTCCATATCTAAAACAATGAAATCCACAGGAAAGATAAATTTATCCACTTTTACTAACACATGTTCTATAACTTCCTTAGGATATGTAACTGAACGATCCGCTAACTGTAGAGTTACAAAAGTAGGTGAGACTTCTCATAATTCTAATTTAAAAATTGATAGAGGCATAAGATTAATGCTGGCTCCCAAATCACATAAAGCTCTTCCATAATGTTTTTCACCAATAGCACATNTCTAAAATAGGATATATAATTCTAGTGTCTAACCATTTCAAATTTTCCTTCTTAACTACTTCTTTCATCATCAAATTTAATCTCCTTTGTGGATCAAATCTTGGTTTATATTATTCATCTAATATAATTTGGTGCATACAAATTGAATGACTGATTCCCTTAATATCAGCTAATGTTAAAAGCTTTCTTATATCTTTTTAATGTATCTAACAGTCTTTGCTCTTGCAGATCATTTAATTATGAAAGCTTTCTTATATCTTTTCAATGTATCTAACAGTCTTTGCTCTTGCAGATCATTTAATTCAGAAGCTTTCTTATATCTTTTCAATGTATCTAACAGTCTTTGCTCTTGCAGATCATTTAATTCCCTTATATTTTTTCAATGTATCTAACAGTCTTTGTTCTTGCAAATCATTTAATTCTGAAGATATAATAACATGTAATGTAGACGAGTCTCCTAAAAATACATACTTCAAGTGGCTAGGCAGTATTTTTAACTTAAGTTCAAGTGGTTTTATACTTGACGGAAATAGATTTTTATCAGTATTTTCCGTAATATCCAACATCTCAAATCTTTCCTGAACATAATCTAATTCTTCATTTTCTAATTCATCCAGAATAATTTCGTCACTCTCTTCAAATCGTTCTTTCTCTTTGAAATGTTCTTTAAAATGTTCTTCTTCTTCAAAATGTTTTTTATCTTCAAAATGTTCTTTAAAATGTTTGTGTAGTAGATGTTCAATAATTTACATNAGAATAACTTCATCACTCTCTTCAAATTTTTCTTTCTCTTCAAAATGTTCTTTAAAATGTTCTTTCAATAGATGTTCACTAATTTCCATGCGAAAACATTCATTATCTCTTTCAACAGCAGGGTATTTCATAGATTTCGCAATGTTAAAAGTCACTTCTTGATCATTAACTCTCATAGTTAATTCTCCTTTTTTAACATCTATCATAGCTTTTCCAGTAGCTAAAAAAGGGCTCCATAAAATAATAGGTATTTCCTTATCTTCTTGAACATCTATCATAGCTTTTTTAGTAGCTAAAAATGGTCTCCCTAAAATGATAGGTATTTGTTTATCTTCTTCCATATCTAAAATAATGAAATTCACAGGAAANACACATCTTCTATAACTCCCTTAGGATATGTAACTGAACAATCCGCTAATTGTAGAGTTACAGTATATTTTGAAAATTGATAGAGGCATAAGATTAATGCTGGCTCCCAAATCACATAAAGCTCTTTCATGAAAATTAATAGAGGCATAAGATTAATGCTGGCTCCCAAATCACATAAAGCTCTTCCATAAATTTTTCACCAATAGCACATGGTATGNGAGAGTTACAGAAGTAGGTGAGACTTCTCCTAATCCTAATATTTTGAAAATTGATAGAGGCATAAGATTAATACCGACTCCCAAATCACATAAAGCTCTTCCATAAAATTTTTCACCAATAGCACATGATATAGTGAAACTGTCAGGATCTTTTAATTTTTCAAGAAGCTTTTTTTGAATAATTGCACTACTCTTCGCTAAGTGTAACAAAACTTCCTTTTCTTGTTCAGAATATCTTTCATAAATTTCACATAATTGGGCATTTGCTCTAAGGCCTCTACGAAGGGAATGTTTACATCTTTCATAAACTTCACATAATTGGGCATTTGCTCTAAAGCCTCTACGAAAGGAATATTTACTGTTAATTTCTTAAGAATTTCTATAAACTTGGCTACACTCTTTACTAAGTGCAATAGTTTCATTATCCGTGAACTTCCTTTTCTTGTTCAGAATATTATAAATTTCACATAATTGGGCATCTACTCTAAAGCTTCTACGAAGGGAATGTTTACATCTTTCATAAACTTCACATAATTGGGCATTTGCTCTAAAGCCTCTACGAAAGGAATATTTACTGTTAATTTCTTAAGAATTTCTATAAACTTGGCTACACTCTTTACTAAGTGCAATAGTTTCATTATCCGTGAACTTCCTTTTCTTGTTCAGAATATTATAAATTTCACATAATTGGGCATTTGCTCTAAAGCTTCTACAAAGGGAATATTTACCGTTAACTTCTTAAGAATTTATAAAAATTTAGAAAATTATTTATTCTATTTGTATTGCTTCAATCTTTGAGGAAACGATGGTGGAGGTTTCTCCACAGTAATTTTCATTGGTGTAAATGGATACTGTAAATCTGGGTACTCATGTTCATTTTCTTTTTCAGTATCCACTTTTTCTTTTTCAGTTTCTATTTCTTTTTGTACTCTTGTCTCCAATTCTTTTCTACTTTGTAATTGTATCGCTTTGATTTGTTCTTTTCCTTGATATTTAGGATTTGGTTCCACAGTACTAGGAAAAGTTCCTAATGTTCAGTTACTAAGCGCAGTAGTGATATGTTCCAATTGGTTTTCAATATTCTTAATAGCAGCTTGATTTTGTAATTGATTTCCTTGAATTTATAATTGATTTCCTTGATTCTGCAATTGTTGACACATTTTGTAATTGATTTTCTTGAATTTGTAATTGATTTCCTTGATTCTGCAATTGTTGACCCATGTTTAATATTAGCTCTTCCATAGATAACTTCTTCTCCTTAATTTGAGTGTTACTGTTAAATCGTGGAGGATAAGAAGGTCTATGGTTTNATCAGCAGGTGGATTGGGTTGATACTGAGTATATCGGGGGCATTCAGGAAACATAACATCAGGCTCACCTCTATAGTGTTAGGCCTGAGCTTCATAATAGACTACTTCAAAATTTGAATGCCTCTGCAATTACTCACTATCATAATCGTGTCGACATTCTAAACCTTCAATCCTTTCACTTATCAAATCTTTGCTCTTCCACTGCAAGGCCAACTCATTCATCAAATCAGAGAGGGTAAGGGAACTAGAAGGTGGAAGGTCATAACTTGTAGAGGGGAGATCTCTACTAATAGAAGGTTCTTGACTTCTAATCCCAGTTCTCCATTTCTCATGGGATTCATAAGTCTTCAAATTAGCTTTACTAATGAGTTTCATAGGATAAAACCCATTCTTTATCTCCAAATTCTACTCCGAAAAGTTTGCAAATTGTATAAATAAGTTCAGGATGTCCACCTCCACTAGTCTCACTCCTTGCCGTAGTCAATATATTCTTAAGAATTATTCTCCTCACATTTATAGTTCTACTATTATGTATACAAAAATTAAAAATAGCTCTATCTCTAGTTACTTCACTATGGTGATAGGTCGGTAACAGAGTAGAGGAAATGAAATAGTGTCACGCCTTAGAGGTGGCATTCAACATGGAAGCAGAAAAATTTACCCATTCTCGCTACTTTATCTTCCATGTTCCTTTCTCATCAATGAGAAAGTTGATCACATCATTGAGGGGCCTTCCATTGTAACTAAAGGATTCATATTGGCAGCTATAAGAGTCTGGGACTTCATAAAAAGTGTTGATGCGGGCGGCAGTAAACTCAACAGGGAATCCACGTACTTGAACGATTTCTTCATCAGAATAAATAACATTGGCATAGAACTCCTTCAAAACATTTGCATCAACTTTATTGGTGGTCTAACAAAAGTTTTCCCACCTCAGCTCGGAAATAACTTGTTTGATTTCTCCTCCCGGACTTTCAAAAACTCGATCTTGTATACATTTCTTTCCTTTAAATATGGAAGTAAATTTTGTTTGAGCCATCACATTGACGAAGCGAGACTCGTCAAACTCAACTCTTCTCCTTTGTCATGGAGCCATTTTAATCTAATCAAATATTAAAAAAATTCCAAAAATTACTTTAAATATTTAAACCATTNAGACATTAGAGGAGAAAATGTGATTTTTCAAAATTTAATTTATTTTATATATTTATTTTTATGCAAAAATAGAATTTTTCAAAGAAAACTCCTGACTTGACCAAGGTAAATCCTAATTCCTTGAAATTTTAACTGGAGGTAGGCTTAGATTAGACCATCAAATGTACTTAAAATGCTTTGAAAATTTTATGGAGAGTTATCTGATTCTTAAAAAAATAGTCCTAATTAGGTGCATTTTAAAAAAATGGTCCTAATTAGGTGCAAAGTTATCTGATTCTTAAAAAAATAGTGATATCATAAAAAAATGGTCCTAATTAGGTGCATTTTAAATGACTTGACTCATGAAAAATTTTTCTAAAGGTTTTCTAGTCATCATAAACCTTCCAAAACTTTCTTGGAATTTTCTAATCAACATGCTAATTTCCATGATTAATTTAAGCAAATAATGTGCATAAACTTGAAAAATATAGATCTCTATCTAGAGACTTCTAATGACTTTGGAAAAATCAGAGGATGTTTCCCTTGACAGAGANCTCGTTAGCAACCGTAGGTTACCTCCTCCGAGGGATTCCCGATCATCTGATAGAGACATTTTAATTTAGTTGTAACTGTAGTTTTGTGTGATATTTGTGATTAAATTTTGAGTTGTTTTATATTTTAAATGTTATGGCGGTGAATTTTATCTTGGTTGATTTTAGTTTTTATTTTTGTTTTGGTTTTGGTTTTAGTTTTGTGGATATCCTGATAGTTTTAGTTTTCCATGTAAATTTGTATAAGCACAAAATTATAGCATAAAAGTACAAGAAAGACAATGCTAAAAATTGTAAAAAGCATATTTGGCGAGTCTTTNGAAATGTCATGTTTCTGCCCTAATTTTCAAGCTCAAAATTAGGGTTACACAGGGGGAATCAAGGCAGTGGAGGGATTGGAATGGGTTGTGGAGGTCTCACGGAAGCCCTGTGAGTGATTTGGGAAGCTCTCTCTGAGAAAATTTTATCACACCTCCCATGGACATGGAGGTGAGTTTTTATAAAAATGGCCATGGGGTGGCTCTCAAGGCACAAGTTTTGGTGCATTGTGGTGCCTAGGTGGAGGGCAGAGGAGCTCTATAGTTTGATTTGAGTGAGTTAGCCTCTAGGTTTGATTTGGGTGAAGTTCCATGAGGGTGGCTCTCGATTTGTCCATTTTTTGGCCACTAGGCTGGCCGACCGGCTAGAGGGAGGTAGCTAGGAGCTCACGGAACCCAGGGGAATATATCACCATNTCACTGAGCAAGAAGATATTTTTATTTAATTTTTATTATTTTTCTACTCCAAGATATGATTTTTTTAAGTTAAGGGTATTTAAATAAATAGGAAAAATCCCTATTTATCTATTTAAATAGTGCGGCGCCATGTAGATCCTAGGAAGCTCTGAACTCCATGTGGTGCACTCCCATTTGACGCCACCATCCACCTCAGCGCTGACTCAGCCCGCGGTTTATGTTCTGAAGCGCTGTTCGGCTTGATCTCCTCCGTCCATCTGATACACGCGCGATCAGACAGCTCCCCGTCATCATCCCCGATAGAGTGATCCCATGACCGTCCACACTAAAACCCTAAGATCTCAGCCTATACTCAACCATATAGTAATCATGCAATTAAATTAAGCTTAATCAAATGGAGAGTCAAAATATGCTCGAGAGAAGGACAAATTTAATACCTTTGCTCTGAGAAGTAAACCTTTAATCAGAGGGTCTTGGCACGTTCGTTGGAGTCCAAGGAGGCTAGGGATTAAGCCTCTTGTTGTGGTGTAAGGCCTAGGTATGAATTCGACCAAGCTCAATTTCAGGTGTTGGTCTAGAGCTATTGTGGAGGCTATTTCATAGGGTAATTTGATGGGGCTTTGTCTTCTCTTGTTGTTGTGAAGGTGTGGGCACAAGAAATTGAAGTTTGGTGGAGTTTTCAGAAATGTCATGTTTCTGCCCTAATTTTCAAGCTCAAAATTAGGGTTACACAGGGGGAATCAAGGCAGTGGAGGGATTGGAATGGGTTGTGGAGGTCTCACGGAAGCCCTGTGAGTGATTTGGGAAGCTCTCTCTGAGAAAATTTTATCACACCTCCCATGGACATGGAGGTGAGTTTTTATAAAAATGGCCATGGGGTGGCTCTCAAGGCACAAGTTTTGGTGCATTGTGGTGCCTAGGTGGAGGGCAGAGGAGCTCTATAGTTTGATTTGAGTGAGTTAGCCTCTAGGTTTGATTTGGGTGAAGTTCCATGAGGGTGGCTCTCGATTTGTCCATTTTTTGGCCACTAGGCTGGCCGACCGGCTAGAGGGAGGTAGCTAGGAGCTCACGGAACCCAGGGGAATATATCACCATAATTTAATGGATTGAGGTTTAATTTTTGCAAAAATATCCTAAGCTTAAGCAAAAATGGAATGAAATCCCTTAATTTAGGGGACCTTTGGTCCATGGCTTAGTTTGGGTGGTTATATGGGTTTTGGCTCAGTCTTAGAGTCTAACCAGTGGCTGAGGTGGAGTTAATTTGGTGACTTTGGGGTAATTAGGCTATCTTTAATGCATAGGTTCAATGTGGGTTCAAGTGATGAAAGTTTGGATTCGGGCTAGGTTACCAATTGATTGATCAACATTGTGTAGATGATTGTTATGAAGATTTTTGGTGAAGGGTTGAAGTGATTTTGAGTTCAATTGGTAGGTAAATTTGAGGGATTTTGAGATTTGGCCAATTTGGGCATGTTTGGCTAGACATGGTTCTAGGTTGGACTAGCCTTGGGCTAAGTCCAAATTGAATGGTCCACATGATCAAGGGAGGTTTTTTGAAGATTTTTCATGAAGGGATAGAGTAGAAATTTTGGGGTTAAGACCTTCAATTTGGTGAAATTTTGAGACATGGTCAATTTGGGGCAAATTTGGGGCTTTTGGACTTAGGTTGAAATCAAATGAAATTTAGGTCCTACCAAGGTCAATTGAAGGTCAAATTTGATGTGTAGGAATGTTATAAATATTTTTCAACACAAATTGGGGCCAATTAAGTGGGCTATGGGTTCAATCTGGTGGAAACAAGTCATGGGGCCAAAATTGGGTTTTTGATCTAAATCAAAATTGGGTTCAAATCATGAATCAATTGGGCTTGGATTTGGTCTTCATTGGTCATATGAAGAATTAATTTGAGTTTAGAATTTAAATTGGGGAAATTGAGACCAATTGGATAGACATTTGAGGTGATTTGGAGAAAATATGGGCCTTTAAAGTGCAATTTGGGATTTTTGAACAAGGATGGTTAAATTGGCCAAATTGGGTCATGTGATAGTTGAGGAAAATGAAATTGAGAATATTTGGGATGTTTTGGGAATTTTTGGAATTTTGGGCCAAAGAGGGGTATTTTGGTAATTTGGCCAATTTGGGTGTTTTCAAGGTGTTTGAAATGATTTTTGAGCAAGTTTGGGTATTTTGGCTAGATTTGGAGATTTTGACCAAATTTGGGGTCCCAAGGGTATCTAGGTAATTTTGGGGAATTTAGGGGCAATAGGGTAGGTTGGGTATCTTGATGGAGTTGGATTGCCAACCACCATAAATAAGCCATGGATCAATGGAAACCTCATTTTGGGTCCTCTATGTAGTGGTATTAGCTAAACCCTAGCCTAGGGCTAATGGGTTTAGGGAACCACCTACAGGAGTCTCCCAAAAGTATCAAGGGACCAAAGCCTAGGAGTTTAAGTTTAGGGATGTGAGTGATTGTGAGCGTAAGTAATTGCAAGTGAGTGACTTTAACCTTGACCAACACCCAGAGTCAACCCTAAGGTCTAGCAGTCCTAAGGGTAACTCAACTTGAGTTTCCCCCATAGTGACCCCATCTATTAAATGCTAGAGGTTAGGATCAATATGTGGAACTTTGAGTTGAGTAGAGAAGAGTTTGAAATTTTTAATGGTGAGGGTTCCTTGTCTACTTTTCTAAGAATAGTCAATAGAAAAGTCCTATGGCTAGACCATAGGCTACTAAAGAGGAAATACTGAACCTCAACATAAAGTGAGGTCAACAATGGACAAAAAGATTTATATTTTTCTATCATGTCCAAAACTTCAAAACTTTCTCAAACATAATTTGAATCGTCCTTATAAAAATCTTAAAATTGATTGAATTCCTCTTCTTTCTCATGTTTCAATACTTTAATTTCTGATTTATCTTCATTAGTTGTTTTGAAATGACATTCACTCAGATATCTTATTACATCCATTCTATAACATTCATCATCTTTGCCTTTTGCAGAAAATTTCATTGATTTGGAAATATTAAACATAAATGTTTGATCATTGACGTGCATATTTAATTCCCCTTTCTGCACATCTATCATTGCTCTTCCTGTAGCTAAGAAAGGTCTCCCCAAAATGATAGTTATCTCCTTATCTTCCTCCATATCTAACACAATGAAATCAACGGGATAGATAAATTGATCCACTTTCACTAAAACAACTTTTATAACTCCCTTAGGATATATTATTGAATGATCTGTTAACTGCAGAGTTACAGTAGTAAGAGATATTTCTCCTACTCCCAATCTTTCAAATATTGATAATGACATAAGATTAATGTTTGCACCTAAATCACATAAAGTTTTCCCATAAAATATGTCTCGTATTGCACATAGAATTATGAAGCTACAAGGATCTTTAAGCTTTTTAGGAAGCTTTTTCTAAATTATAGCACTGCACTCCTCACTAAGTAAAACAGTCTCATCATCTTTGAACTTCCTTTTCCTGTTAAGAATATCCTTCATAACCATCACATAGCTTGACATTTGTTGTAAGGCTTCAGCAAATGGGGTATTAATTGTAAGCTTCTCAAAGTTTTTCATAAATTTTGAAAATCGTTTATCCAACTTTAGTTGATGAAGTCTCTGAGGAAATGGAGATGGTGGGTTTTCCAAGTTAATTTCAAGTGGAGAAATAGGTCTTTCTAAACCTTTTGGAGTGTCCACTTCATAATCTTTAATTTATTCTCTCTCTACTTCAATCTCTTTTTGAACTCTCCCTTCCAACTCTCTTCTACTTCTAAGTTGAATGGCTTTTACTAGCTCTTTATTTTGATTTTTTGGATTTACTTCTGTATTACTAAGATATGTTCTTTGGGATCTATTACTTAATGAATTTGTTATTTATCCCAATTGATTCTCAATATTTCCAATTTTAGGTCCTAGACTTTGTAACTGATTTCCTATTTGTAACACCACTTCTTCTATAGACAACTTTTTCTCCTTGAATTACGCATTACTGCTAAAACCTGGAGGATAAGTAGGTCTTTAATTACTATTACCTTGATTGTTCCAGTTTCCCAATAGGTTTACTTGGGTGTTCCTCCATTGTTGATTATTACCACCCGGTACTGTTCTAGTTAAAGTTAGGATGGTTCTTCAAACTTGGATTATAATAGTTTGATCATTTCTTCTTGTTGTTTATAGCCTTCAAAGTTTTTAATGATTTTTGAGAATCTACCATTTGTCCTAATGAATTATCTTCAATCATTGCAATTAATTGAGATAAATTCACTCTAAATTGGTCTAACTTCCTTGAAATTATAGCAACTTGATTCATGAATATTGGCTACTTTCTTAGGATTTACCCACTCAAAAGGCCATTGAAAAATATTTATAGACATCTCTTCAACTAAAGCATAAACATCATGAAATAGTTTTTACATCAATGAACCACCAGCNAAATATTTATAGACATCTCTTCAACTAAAGCATAAACATCATGAAATAGTTTTTACATCAATGAACCACCAGTAGCTACATCGATAATAGATCTAAGAGATCCACCTAATCCATTGTAAAAAAAGTTTGAATTATTAACCAATCTGGTATAGAATGGTAGTATTTCTTTAAACCATTCTCATACTTCATAAATAAATTTCCCTTCAAACTAACCAAAAGATCTAATATCATTTCAAAACTTCATAGTTTTTTATCATAGAAAATATTTAGCAAGGAATTTCTGCGCTAAATCACCCCAAGTTTCGATAGATCCAGAAGCTAACGAATGTTGCCAAATCTTAGTCTTATCTCTCAGTGAGAAAGAAAAAATTCTAATTTTTATATCATCATCTGATACACCATCATATTTAAATGTAGCACACAATTCTATAAAATTAGCACGATGTAAATTTTGGTCTTCAGTTGGTGATTCCCCAAACTGATTATGTGATACTATTTGGAATAGTAAGTTTAAGTTCAAATGAATTAGCCACTACAACAGGTTTTTGGATACTACAATGAAGTTCATCCACCGTAAGGTTTGCAAAATTTTTTAAAGGTCTAAACTCTTGATTAATTTTAGTAGTTTAATTACTTTGGTTTATCATTTATTGAAATTTTTTGTCTTTTTTGTATTTTTTATTTTTTTTATTTTTTTTGATTTTTTTAATAGTTCTTCCAATTCAGAATCATAAGGCACTAGTTCTGTAGAACCTGAACTACGCATACATTATTATAAAACAACATAAAATAAAATCACATAAATAATAACTTATATAAAAATAATACTACAATATTTCTATAATAATTCTAAAAGTTTAAATAAGACTTTCTAAAATTAAAAATTTTCTTTCTAAAAATTCTTCAAAAAAAATTATGTATTTTTAATTCCCCAGTAACGGCGCTAAAAACTTGATCCCAATTTTATATGACAATATGATGTTTGTGGTTTTAATCTTGATTTTTTCTTACTTATAATTCTTACTTTGCAACGGTGCCAAAAACTTGATCTTAACCAACGGCTAGGCAAAAGCTTAACTTCAAAGCAAATAAGAATGCAATTATTATATTTAATTATGGGATATTACGCGAGTATATGTTTCGTTATTAAGTAATATAAAATTTTTTCATTAGCTCTGAATCTTGAACCCATAAGAAAAAAAAATACAATAGACAATTAAAATCAGAAGAAATTAGATAGTAAATTCTACTTTGCAAAATATTTTTACTCAAACTATAGATGCTATAATATGAATGAAAGTTTGATTCTTTTTTTAATTTTTGATAATTGAAAGTAAAGTAAACAACTAACTAAACTTAACTAGATATANTCCTTGTCTACTTTTCTAAGAATAGTCAATAGAAAAGTCCTATGGCTAGACCATAGGCTACTAAAGAGGAAATACTGAACCTCAACATAAAGTGAGGTCAACAATGGACAAAAAGATTTATATTTTTCTATCATGTCCAAAACTTCAAAACTTTCTCAAACATAATTTGAATCGTCCTTATAAAAATCTTAAAATTGATTGAATTCCTCTTCTTTCTCATGTTTCAATACTTTAATTTCTGATTTATCTTCATTAGTTGTTTTGAAATGANATCATGTCCAAAACTTCAAAACTTTCTCAAACATAATTTGAATCGTCCTTATAAAAATCTTAAAATTGATTGGATTCCTCTTCTTTCTCATGTTTCAATACTTTAATTTCAGATTTATCTTCATTAGTTGTTTTGAAATGGNAACCAAAAGATCAAATTCTTGCATCAAAAGTATCCATCTAATTAACCTTAGTTTGACATCCTTTTTTTGCATAAGATATTTAATAAAAGAGTGATCAGTGTGCACAACACCTTTAGTCTCAATTAAATAAGATCTAAATTTGTCTAAAGCATACACAATGGCTAGCAACTCTTTTTTAGTAACAATATAGTTAATTTGAGCATCATTAAGAGTTTTACTAGCATAGTATATAACTTTAAAAATCTTTTCATACATTTGTCCAAGAACATCTCCAATAGCATAATCACACTAGCGTAGTATATCACTTTAAAAATCTTTTCGTACATTTATCCAAGAACCACTCCAATAGCCTATTCACTAGCCTCGCACCATCAGTTCAAATAGTTTCTCCCAGTTAGGTGAAACTATAATAGGGGTTGTGATTAATTTTTCCTTTAATAACTTTAAGGCATTTAAACAGCTTGGTTTCTCCCAGTTAGGTGAAACTATAATAGGGGTTGTGATTAATTTTTCTTTTAATAACTCAAAGACAATTAAACAGTGTTCAGTAAATTCAAATTTCTTGTTTTAAAAGTTGGCATAGAGGTTTGGTAATTTTTGAAAAATCTTTAATAAAACGCCTGTAAAATCTTAATAACTCAAAGGTGTTTAAACAGTCTTCAGTAAACTCAAATTTCTTGTCCTTTTCTAAAGCCATAGAGGTTTAGTAACTTTTGAGAAATCTTTAATAAAATGCCTGTAAAAACCAACATGTCCCTGTAGAGGTTTAGTAATTTTTGAAAAATCTTTAATAAAATGCCTGTAAAAACCAACATGTCCAAGGAAACTTCTAACCTCTCTTACATTAGTATGAGATGTTAATTTAGATATAACTTGAATTTTTACAGGGTCTGCTTCTATACCATTTTCTAAAATTTTATGCCCTAACACAATTCCTCCTACAACCATAAATTGACATTTCTCCCAATTTAGAACTAAATTAGTTCTTTCACATAACTCCAAAACTTTTTCAAGATAATTTAAGCATGCGTCAAATGATGTTCCAAATATAGAAAAATCATCCATAAATACTTCCAATCCATCATCAATTAACTTACTAAATATAGACATCATACGATCTCTGGAATGTTGCAGGTGCATTACATAATCCAAAAGGCATTCTTCGAAAAGCAAAAGTTTTTGCAGGTGCATTACATAATCCGAAAGACATTCTTCAAAAAGCAAAAGTTCCAAAAGGACTAATTCCAATCCATCATCAATTAACTTACTAAATATAGACATCATACATCTCTGAAATGTTGCAAATTACATAATCTGAAAGGCATTCTTCGAAAAGCAAAAGTTCCAAAAGGACTAGTAAATGTTGTATTTTCTTGATATCATTGATATATAATTTCAGTGTCCAACCATTTCAAAATTTCATTCTTGACTACTTCTTTCATCATTGAGTTTAATCTCCTTTGTGGATCAACTCTTGGTTTATATTGTTCATCTAGTATAATTCTGTGCATACAAATCGAAGGACTGATTCCATTAATATCAACTAAGGTCCAACCAAAAGCTTTCTTGTATCTTTTTAATGTATCCAAAAGTCTTTGCTCTTGCACCTCATTTAATTCTGATGATATAATAACAGGTAGTGTAGATGAGTTTCCTAGAAACACATACTTCAAGTGGTTAGGCAATATTTTCAATTCAAGTTCAGGTGGTTTTATAACTGACGGAACTAGATTCCTATCAGCATTTCTCTGTAATATCCAACATCTCAAATCTTTCCTGAACATAATCTAATTCTTCATTTTCTATTTCATCTAAAATAACTTCAACTTTATCTTCAAATTGCTCTTTCGCTTCAAAATGTTCTTTAAAATGCTTGTTCAATAGATGTTCACTAATTTTCATGTGAAAACATTCATTATTTCTTTCAAGAGCAGGGTATTTCATAGATTTTGCAATGTTAAAAATCACTTCTTGATCGTTAACTCTCATAGTTAATTATCCCTTTTGAACATCTTTCATAGCTTTTCCAGTTGCTAAAAACGGTCTCCCTAAAATTATAGATATTTCTTTATCTTCCTCCATATCTAAAATAATGAAATCTATTCTAAAATGATAGGTATTTCTTTATCTTCCTCCATATCTAAAGCAATGAAATCCATAGGAAATACAAATTTATCAACTTTTACTAACACATCTTCTATAACTCCCTTAAGATAAGTAACTGAACGATTCGCTAACTGAAGAGTTACAGAAGTAGATGAGACTTCTCCTAATCTTAATCATTTGAAGATTGATAGAGACATAAGATTAATGCTAGCTCCCAAATCAAATAAAAGCTCCTCCATAAATTTTTTCACCGATAACACACGGTATAGTGAAACTACCTGGATCTTTTAATTTTTCAAGAAGCTTTTTCTGAATAATCGCACTACACTCTTTGCTAAGTGCATCAATCTCATTATCAGTGAACTTTCTTTTCTTGTTCAAGATATCTTTCATAAACTACACATAATTGGGCATTTGCTCTAAAGCTTCTACGAAGGGAATATTTACCGTTAATTTCTTAAGATTTTCTATAAACTTGGAAAATTATTTATCCTTTTTGTGTTGCTTCAATCTTTGAGGAAACGGTGGTGGAGGTTTCTCCACAGTAATTTTCATTGGTGTAAGTGGATATTCTAAATTTGGATACACACGATCCTTTTCTTTTTCCGTATCCACTTTTTCTTTTTTAGTTTTCGTTTCTTTTTGTACTCTTATTTTCAATTCTTTTCCACTTCGTAATTGTATCGCTTTTATCTGTTATTTTCCTTGATCTTTAGGATTAGGTTCCACATTACTAGAAAAAGTTCCCAATGTTCGGTTACTAAGCGCAGTAGCGATATGTCCCAATTGATTTTCAATATTCTTGATAGCAGTTCCTTGATTTTGTAACTGATTTCCTTGAATTTCTAATTGATTTTCTTGATTCTGCAATTGTTGACTAATGTTTAATATCATCTCTTCCATAGACAACTTCTTTTCCTTAAATTGAGTGTTACTGTTAAATCCTAGAGGATAAGAAGACCTATAATTAACATTTCTTTGGTTGGATGAATTTCCCAATGGGTTCACTGGGTTGTTCGTCCCATTGTTGATTTGTAGAAGAATTGTTATTCCAATTAAAATTTGGATGATCTTCCAACTTACATTGTTGATTTGTAGAAGAATTGTTATTCCAATTAAAATTAGGATGATTCTTCCAACCTGGATTATAATAGTTCTAATAAGGGTTGTTGTGTCTATTATTAATAGCATTTAAAGTCTCATACGAAGGTTGAACATCCACAAATTGCTCAGATGAATTCTCTTTCATCATAGTAGGTGTTGGAGAATAATTCATTCCATAATGATCTAATTTCTTTGATATTGCCGCAATCTGTGAAGCTAACATAGATATTGCATCAGAATTTTGGATATTAGCTACTCTTCTAGCATTTACCCTTTCAGAGGGCCATTAAAAATTTTTGGTAGTCATCTCTTCTATGAACGAATAAGCCTCATCAAAAGGTTTTGACATTAAAGAACCACTAGTCGCAGCATCTATAATCGATCTAAGTGATCCCACTAATCCATTATAAAATGTTTGAATTATCAAACAATCTGGTAACGAATGATGAGGTCACTTTCTAAGAAAATCTTTAAATCTCTCCCAAGCTTCTTATATCGACTCTCCATCAATCTGACAAAACGATGTTATGTCATTTCTAAGTTTAGCAGTTTTGGATGGAGGGAAATATTTGGATAGAAATTTCTGTGAAAGTTCTCCCCAAGTTCTAATAAATCCAGGTGCTAACGAATTTAACCACATCTTAGCCTTATCCCTAAGTGAAAAAAGAAAAAGTCTAAGTCTAACAGCACCGTTTGAAACTCTGACATATTTAAAGGTAGCACACAGTTCTAAAAAACTAGCGATGTGTAAATTAGGATCTTCATTTGGTGTACCTCTGATTTGATTGTTTTGTACCATTTGGATAATAGCAGGTTTAAGCTCAAATGAATTAGCAGCTACAATTAGGATCTTCATTTGGTGTACCTCCAAATTGATTGTTCTGTACCATTTGAATAATAGCAGGTTTAAGCTCAAATGAATTAGCAGCTACATCTATTTTGGATAGATAAGTGAATTTCATCTGCTGTAGGATTTGCATAATCTCTTAAGGGTCTAGATATAGATAAGTGAATTTCATCTGCTGTAGGATTTGCATAATCTCGTAGAGGTCTAGGTTGGTGGTCATTTTCTATTCCTTGATTGTTCACGTTGTTTTCCATTGTGTCAGGACTTCTAGGTTCTCTTCTTAGCATTTTAATTCTTCTAGCACTGTGTTCTAATTCTGAATCGTAGGGTATAAGATTTTCAGGTCCAAATTTACGCATACAACTGAAATCAGTACACAGAAAAACAATTAACTAAATATGAAAATAAGTTACAATTCCAGTAAAAGATTTCTAATTGGCATAATCTGTCTGTTACTCTAATTATGATTCTTGTTTACTCCCCGACAACGGCGCCAAAAACTTGACAGCGAATTTATATATGCTGAAAAATACAAGAATTTGATATTGCTGCTAGAAGATTTAATTCTCCGGAAACAGCGCCAAAAACTTGACAGCGCTTATAGATTCGATAAAGATGTATATAAAATATTCAATAATTGCAAAGTTACACTTATCAATGCAAGTATACATATAGCTCAAGTAATACAGGGCTCTAATAAAGTCCTGGATATCGAACCCACAAGGAGTAATATTAGAGGCTACAAACTAAGATTTTAGAAAATGAATACTTAATCACAATAATATAGTTCAAATTGTTTATCTGTCACTAATAGGCAACTGAAATAAATATGTAATTTTTATAACTCTTAAATAACTAATTCTACTAATAAAGTTTCTAATGTGAAGTTCAATATATAAGAAAGCATCCTTCTCCTTATCAAGAAATTAAAGTGAATGGATAAAGTGAATTAGTTCAAATTAGATTATGTCAAATAGGATCATACATATTATTTACCCTTTGGTCTAGGCATAAAGAACATTGACTAATCCTATGCTTGTTTACTGAATCTGCGGCTAGGCTGGGAGGATACCGACTCTCACTTTGGAACTCCCACGTTCCCCTCGCTTAAGGGCTAACATCTATACTTCAGCACCCAAACGATAGGACCGAATTGAGGAATTTAGTCTGTCACTGTAAAATCTCCAATTCTATGCTGATAATTTTATTTCCCTATTTATTTGCACCCGACTTTCAAGGACTTTGACCTCCGTGAATCTTGGATGTAATCTTCACTTCAGTTGTAACTCAACATATTTTAACAAATCAATTGTCAGATTGAAGGTAAATTAAGATCGAAGTGAAAAGATTATCATAAAACATATTTTAACAAATCAATTGGCCAGATTGAAAGTAATTTAAGATTGAAGTGAAAAGATCCTAACAAGTATCTTTAACATTCTCAAGGCTCAACCAATTCAAATCACCATTTCACAAAATCTCAAGACAAGGAAAAAGACAGAGAAAAGTACTCAGAACTCATGGGGAAGACACAACAAAACTCAAAATTTATATATAATAGCAAAGTCATACAAACTACAATAAGTAAATAACACTTATCTCTAATTCCTCCCCAAACAAACTCCTTGAAGTTCCTCTGAATCTCTTCCTTTCTTTACAACACACAAAATTCTTCTTCGAAATAGCAAGAAGGAAGAAATCTCTCACTTTCCCTACACTCTTACAATCTCCCAAAGAATTCCTCACAATCTAACCCTAAATTAAACTCTCTACACACCACTGGGGCTCTTGGACACTGTTCAAACCTTTGAACTCCCCGAACTCTCCATTTTCGGCCAAAATCTTCTTTTAAAGTTGTAGCAGAGTTTTCCCAAGATTTGCCTAAGCATCTCTCCACAAATCATCCACATTCAATGAACCTTTTGAAATAACCGCTGATCTCGCTGTCGGTGGCCTCAAGGGCGCCGTCGGTGGGCTTCTAAAATAAGTAGCTGGAGTCTCAAGAAATTATCGTCGTCGGCATCGTTAGGCTCGCCGTCGGCGCCCTAGTTCAATTCTTCATATTTTGGTCATTTTCGCTCCAAATTCTTGTAGGTAAGCACCCGTGGGGGCGAATTAGGTTATCAAGAAATCCTTACCCTTCTACTTGGAATTGAACTTGTAGTGTTTTAAAGATCCGATTGATTAAATTTTATCTTCTAAATCTCATTAAATGATTGTATATCAATCCTAGTTTATTACTAAGCTCTTAATTCTTTCATGGGTATACTTCAAATTTAAAAAAAAGGTCTTAATTTAATATGTTGAATCCATATTAAAGGGCTTGTACTATTACTTAAGCATTGATTCAAGAAATCAAATTAGTGAATTATAGTTTTCCTACTTTATGCTCCTTACATTTAAATCATTGAAATTTTAATTATCTTCTATACTTTAATAATTTGAATAATTATACTCTAACCCTTTTGTTGATGATAGGGTGGATTGGTTTCTACCCTTAACCATTTCTATTTCAATCATCTCAGAGGATTAATAATCATAACTATTGCCATTTTACCCTATGGTTTGATCTAAATCTTAATTAAGGTATGGAATCGCAAAATTACCATTTTGCCCCTAGGACTTTATACTTCATATTTCTTCCATTTTAAATCAAATGATTTTAAAACTTTGTTGTTACCCCATTCATGGCTCAATTGAAATATCATAGAATTTATATTTTTTTATATTTTTGTTTAATTTTAACACTTATTTTAGTTCAAAAAAAGGATTTTTAATGACAATTAATTTAACTAATTAAGCCAAACTTTCTGTCCTTAGGAAAATTATTAGAGGTTCATTTTGGTCAAGGGACAGCTTGGAATGATTTTTGTGGATTTTTTAATAATATTTTAATTTTANATTTTAACACTTATTTTAGTTCAAAAAAAGGATTTTTAATGACAATTAATTTAACTAATTAAGCCAAACTTTTTGTTCTTATGAAAATTGTCAGAGGACCGCTTGGAATGAATTTTGTTGATTTTTTAATTATATTTTAATTTTATAATTTTTAATTAATTTTAATATGTAAATTATTAGAACATATATTTTTAATAAGTCTCTCTAATTACAGAGGACTTAGAAACTTTTGTTTTGTATTTTTCTGATCTTTATTTGATTTTTTATAATTATTTTATTCACAAATACTCAAAAATATATTTTAAATACTAAAATTATATCTTTATACTTTTAAAATTTTTCAACACATTTTTTAGTTGTTCATTGAAGTTGAGATGATATTCATAACAATTTAAAATATTTTCGTATTTTTGTGATTTTTTTATATTTTTTATTATTTTAAAATTAGGAAAAAAACCTAAAATATAACTTTTCATTTTATCCTTAATTTTATTTTTCTTGGGTTCCTTTGGTCTCAAGGAATACTAAAATCTCAAGGAACACTCCAAACCCAAAATTCCTATTTACATATAAAATATATTTTTATATTAAAAAAATTTTTTATGACTTCCATATTTTACAGATATCTTACAAGACCATTTTCTTTATTTTAGGCAATTTTGGTGATTTTTTTGTACTATTTTGTATTTTTCTACTTTTTTTGTTTTTTTTATTAAATTTTAAATAAGAAAATACATTTTAAATTTTTTATTTTTTATTTTAATTTTTTTAAGCTACTCTTACCACATTGAACCTACCTAACATAGTTTTATATTTTTCTGGCTTTTATTTTATTTTATTTATAAATTTTTTATATAAAATAATAAGAATAATCCTAGAAAACTAGGGCTTTTTGGTCATAGAAATGTTCTCTAATCTTTAAAAAATCTTAGAAGATTCTCCATGTCTCAAAATTTCATTTAATTTGGATAATTATTTAATTAATTATAAATTAGTTACTCTCTAAAGAATTTAATTAATTTTAAAAAAATGTTTAAATAATATTTTTTTTAGTTTTGCTTTAATAAATTCTCCTCTATTACCTAAGCATGGAGGTATTTTTCGTTTATTCTTATGATTTTCTACACCAAAATATGAATTTTTGAAGTTTATGAATTAATTTAAATAGAAAATACCTTAATTTCCTAATTCACATCAGCATCGCCTAATACCTTAGACCCATCGAAAGACCATGCATCGGCTGCTGATTTGTTGTGCTTTACATCTCAGTTGCCATGTGTCTTGTGGTTCCCATTCCATCTTGTCGTTCTACACTATCTAATATGTCTATTCGATACATGCGAAAGCGAACGACATCTGTTCATCATCCCATACATACCCTAACTCAAGAACTCTCTAACTTCTAACCCTAAGTTCGCGCTCTATACTCAACTAAATTAAGTGTGGTTTGTTCCTACACCTTCATTGAGTTAGACGAACACATCTATATGGTTAGTTAAGCATGAAATGTAAACTTTCTTCATAAAGATCCAAACTGAGGCTAAATTTACGAATTTTGATGTATACTCTTACCCAAGAGGTGAGGCCTCAATTGGCTTTGTTCTTAAGCTTTGCCTTGGTCCCATGAACATTCTCAAAGTTTTGGTTTGAGCTACGATTGAGTCTATGTATGGCCTTGATCATAGGGTAGCTCTGGCTTGGTCTAGGTTTATGCTAGAGTGCTCGAGAAGGGCTATTTTTTTTTTGCGGGCAGAGTCTCCTTAAGCTTTGATGGCTTAAGGGTGGATCAATTTGGGATTTTGATAGACATTGTGGTATGGTCATGAAATGCCTTGGATTTTGAGCTCAAAATTAGGGTTGGGCAGTGGGATGAAAGTACAAAAATGATTGGAATGTGCTGAGGGACACTGGAATTAGAGTTTGGAATGATTTTGGCAGAGTTCCTCAAGGTTTGCACAATTCTCTTCATTTAGTCGTGCGGTGGGGTGTATTTATAGAGGAGGAAGAGGGCTCCCATTGAGCAATCTAAGGTGTGCAAAAGGTTGCCAATGTGGAAACTGACTGGGGAAGAAATCCAATTAGAAAGATCCACATTTTATGTGTTTAATTTTTTTTTTGAGTTATGATGACTCCTCTAGCGCTTGGATTTTCAGTCAGCCAAGGTAGTTGTCCGGTTTGAGAGAGGTCACCATCTGGCTGAGGAAAGTGAATGGTGGGCAAATGTGAAGCCACATGGGTTTGTGCATTGGTAGAGGTGCTTCATTGAAAAAGAAAAGTGATTTTGGTCAACTTGAGTTTCAGTTGGGTCTAGGCTCACCAAAATGGCTTGGGTCACTCAGAAGGTGGTCAAGGCTGATGAGGAGGATAGTTTGATTAGTTGGTTGAAGTCCCAATCAATATTATTTAAATTAACTTTGGGTTTAGGTGAAGCATGGGAAGGGTTAATAACTTTTAAGGAGACCATTAAATGGCCTGCTCCTTTTGCCACTTCAAGAATGGTGGCATGGCAATGGCTCACGTGGCTTGCATGTGGCTTGAAGGTGACTTCATGGCTTGCCTTTGGCTTGACTAAATTGCATGGAAAATGGTTTTAGACTTTTTGGCATTTTTTGGATGAGTTTTTCATGAGGCTAAATATGGAAGATTTTAAATATGCATGTCATGTTGTCAGGTTTAAATTGATTAAATGGATGGTGAGGATGATATGTAGGATGGACTTGTCATGTGGGTTTAATTTTGGGCTTTTAAAATGATGGGCTTTTAAGATAAAAGGATGATGAACCTTTTTTTAAAATCGTTTAGGGAAGGCCTTTAAAAATGGGCTAGATGAACAATTGTCATGAAAGGGGATTTGTTTTGGGCTTAAATGTGATGCAATTTAACTTGAAATGACTAAGGTGGGAGTTGGGGGTAAATTGGGAATTTTGGTGAAAATTATGTTACTTTGGTAATTCTTGGAAATTTAGGGCAATTTGGTTAATTTTGAGAAGTGTGGAGTATTTTAGATCAATTGGATAGTTTGGAGGGGGTTAAAAATAGTTTTGTTGAAGAAATAGAAATTTTGGGGCCAAAGGAAAATTTTGAGAATTTTGGGTGTTTTGTTCAATTTTGGGAAATTTAAGATGAATTTGGGTAATTTGAATAATTTTAGATGGTTTAGAATGACTTTTGGTAGGAGATTGAAATTTTGGGTAATTTTGGCAATCTTTGGATTCTAAAGGTATATTGGTAATTTTGGGGAAACTTTGGTAGGGTGATCATACGAAGCCATGAAGCTTCCATAAAGCCATAAGATCCATAGAAGAACACATTTTGGATTATCCACATGTTGGCCCTAGCCATCTTAACCAAAGGCGAAGGGCTTGGGACCACCCATATGGTTTCCAAGAGGAGTTAGGAGGTAGGTGAAGTGTAAGTAACATTAGGGTTTAGGGTTTATAGAGAATTGTGATACGTTCAAGTGTATGTGTGTGAGAGACCAAGACTAAGCCACCCAGAGTCATTTTAAGGCTTCAGTGATCCTATAAGAACTCACTTTTAAGTCATTACATGTTGGTCCTGACCATCTTAGCCAAAGGTTAAGGGCTTGGGACCACCTAAGTGGGAATTCACAATGAGAGTCAAGAAGTATCTAGAATTTCTATATGGAGGACTTCATCACTAGTCATCTAGGATAGTCAATAAGAAAACCATATGGCTCGATCCTAAGCTTCTAAAGAAGAAAGATTGGACCTCGTAAAAAATGAGGTCAACAGGATACTAAGCAGAAAACCTTGAAAACTTGTGGGAAAATGTTTGAGAATGTGTCTGCTACTAATCAAGGAAACCTACCTATGATGATATAGCCTAAAAATACTTAACAACAGCAATGATAGTCTTCACAATAACAACATCAACAACTTGAGGGATGAAGGATGTCAAGATTCAATTTTGAACAGAAGAAGAATTGGTTATACCCTTTTAAAGATAGTGTTGTGAAGAAAATTTTTAAAAGATTACTTTAAAATCCAAAAATTAAGTTGCCTGAACCTAAGAAACCTAAAGAGGTGAGAGGAAATAAGGAGCCTAATTAATGCTCGTATGACAGACTTCTTGGACACAATATTGAAGAATGCTTTTCTTTCAAAGATTAGGTGGAGAGGAGTCATAAAGGTGGTACAATCATCATTCCTAAAGAATTTTTGGAAAAACCAACATAAGGTTTAATTAATATTAACTTTGGTGAAAGAATAGAAGTAGATATGACAAGTCAAAAGGAAGAAGGTTGGCATCTCAGTCTATCGAAGACCGCTAGAAAAATCATTGAAAGAGTTCAAAGTCTTTCAAAAGCAACTCATAAAGAAAATCAGAGATCAAATGTTTTGGGAATTCCTAAGGAAAAAAAACAGACAAGCCCATACTAAAAAACATGTTTGGGAGAAAAATCATGTATAGAGATGTGTAGGATCATAGGGAGTTTTCTTCCAAGGATAGTTGCTTCAGGGGAAGGTTCGGTCATCCTCGCACCATTAACTCTATATGACTTTTATATTAATCCCTCTAGGATTACTAATAAAATAAATAGTGATTTTGGTTATATCTTATATATTTCTGATGAATCCTTATCAATTGACTTAAGTAACAATTCTAATAGCTTCGAAGATCCTAATAATTCTAACAATTGTGATAGTAACAATTATTATGTCATAAAAGAAAATACTTATGAAAATGATGACGGATTTTCTCATAGCAATGTCTTGGTACTCAATCTCGAGGGTACACCTATCAAAATTGAAGTAGAACCTTCAGATTCTGAAGAACTCAAAAAGAAATCCCAAACATTATAAAACATTCTATAACAAAAGTTCTGGAAGTTAACTTTCGAAGCAATAAAAAACTCCAATCACGTAGTGTACCCCAAGGGAAGAATCAATGAGCAAAATTCACTCATGGTACAACTGCAGGGTGTTCCTATCCAAGAAGAGCTTGTAAAAATTACTCCTAAATTTGATTAAAATGTAATATCCCTTCTAAGAAAATTACCGGCCAAGCTCAGTACTTATGACGCCCTTATTTTATCCAAATAAATGAGGGAGTCACTAATAAAAACACAACAGGATCTCGAGCTTTGTATGACTTAATTAATATATGAAGGAAAAGAAAACTATTTTAATTGGGGCCCCATACTTTCATTTACAGATGATCGCCTTCTGTTGGGAATGACCAACCACAACCGACCATGATATATCTTCGTTAACAATGGCTTATTTAAATTATATAGAGCTCTTATTGATCCAAGTGCATCTGTGAACATCATGAACCTAAACACACTTGAATGGTTTGACGTAAACTTGCATAGACTTTCATCTAACAATATTTTACTATAGAAACTTATGAGAAGGGTGAAAAAAAAAATTTGAGTCAGTAACACTGCCACTCAAGATTGGGAGTTTTCAAACTGAGGCACAATTTCACATCATCAACTCAGATGCATCCTTTAACGCACTTATTGGGAGACCTTAGCTTTATAAGCACATAATGGTCCCATCATCCCTTCATCATTGTGTCAAGTATTATCTCAATGACATCGAATATTGCATCATAGAAGATTTACAATCATTCTTAGTACATGAAGTTGGAATTTACGAAGATACAACCTATTATGTTTCGAAGAACTAAATCATTTTTTTGGGGAAATTTATATAACTAAGAATTCAAGACAATATAACAAAGGAGAAGTTACTATACAAGAAAAAATAGTTGTACAACCGGATGATACAATAAAGAACAAAAGAAAAGAAGAGAGAGTCGAAAGGAAACATAATGTAGAAAAAGAAATATCTTCTGCTGATGAAGATGAACCTCAAATTATAGTTAAGCACTCTCAATATTTGAAAAATAATAAAATCGAAAGGGATTCCAAAGTAAAAATGAATGTGGAGAGAAGAACCCCTCCAGTGTATATCGACTTTGAATCCAACTTGGAAAGTGAGGTAGGCACTAAAGGGAGGACTGTAATTCCTCCGAAAAAACCCTGGAAAAGGATGATCTAGAAGAAGAAACAATGACTACAAAAGAAAACAAGCCAGAAAGTTCAAAGAACGAGAAAATCAATTAGTATGTTCGTACTTTGACGCCGACCCCACTGTCCTTAGAGAATATGGCTAGATTGGAGGTTAAGGTTGTACCCTAGCTAGATGGATACCATAATCAAAATTTTTATCAAGGATGTTCCTCTAAAAGCTCAGAAGCGAAAATTCAGCTTAAAAATAGCAATCTTGATGAGTTGATAGAATTGCCCTTTTATTACTACTCACCCAGTGTAATGAAGCTAGTTGAAAAATGCTTGATACCTCACACCTGGTCTAAACAAGAATCACAACATTTCACAAATCTATAGGATACCAAAAACAGGAAAGAAATAGAGAGAGTTGTTGTGGGATTTGCCACCACATAACCCTTTAATGACAAGGAAGTCTGCATGGCCATCACAAGTCACCTATAACCCGAAGAAACCTATCAAGATACAAACAACCTTGGTGGGGAAATCTATTTAGAAAATTCAGAAGATTCTGATGATTTTTCAATAGGAGAAAAAAAATCAAATCATTTGTTGATGAGTTAAAAGAAGTGAATCTCGAAACTCAGCATGACCCCAAGAAAAACCTTTTTATGTTCTCTTTAGAATGAAGAAGATGCTCAAAACCATGCTATCTTATTAATGGAATATAAAAGATGGTTTCGCCTTGACTTATGAAGAAATGCCAGAAAAATCTCCCGATGTAGCAGTCGATAAATTAAAGATACAACCAAAAGTTACACCGATAAAAAAAGCTTCCAAAAGAATGAGGTTAGAAATCGAACAACGTTGGGTTTATAAGAGAAGAAAAGTATCCTACGTGGTTGGCTCGTGTTAGCCAGCAAATATAAGGAATGTACAAATCTGTATATACATAGATTTCAGAGACTTAAATAAAACATGTCCAATAGATAAATTCACGCGGCACATAAAAAGTTTTTGAGCCATAAGAAAGATTTGGCTGTAAAATATAATTCTTATATGTTAGATATGTTAAAATATTATGCACCTATTCTCTTTTGTAAATGGCTCGTACGATGGGTGTAATAGCTGGTGATTCCCGACCGACCGTCACAGCCGACGTGTACTTCGAACGAACGTGTCTGTCCGTTTCTAAGAATTTGCTGCTCTCCTTCACCTGGCCCGCTGGTGGTCCCTCGAGAAATCCGGGCCGTCGCATTTGCGGCCCCCACAAAAAAGAATGGACCTGAATCGTACATCCCCACGTGCGGCACGTGGAATTCTATTACGTGGATAACTATTGGCCGTGCGATCAGCTGGACCCGCACGATGAAGCGGACAGAAAGGCCTGCAAGGGTATCGAAATCGTGTGTTCTGCCGACGGCCGAAGGAGGAGAGAAGACACAGTTTGAAGGGAATGGACGGCTTAGCTATGGCTAGTTATTCTGATACGAATCGAACGGACAGGATTGAGGAAAAGATTGACTTCGATTATGTACGAGCTGTGGGAGTGCAACAGATCTTATGCATGATTTTCTTTTTTTTATATTATTATTTTTATTGTTAGAAGCCATCAATTATAATCTAAAAATAAAAAAAATATATTAGGCTCGTGATTTTTAAAATTAGCGCTAATAATTTTGTTGGAAATAACAGCTTTCATTTTCCAGTTCTCACTCAAATAGTAAATTTCAAAAAAAAAAAATCACTTAATATTTCTTATTTATATGAAATTATAATTTTAATGATTTAAAAATGGCACACATAAATACACCTATTTGATAGTTGAACAGAATTAAATAATTATTAGTTATGTTAATGATGAATCTTAAAATATCCTTAACAATAGAGTGTTAGACGAATGAGAAGAATAGAGGGAAAAAAAGAAAAAAAAGAAGTATAATTTACGATAAAACAAGTTTTCTAAGAATCAGTTCAATAGTTCATTCTTGAAGGAATAAGTCCTCTATTTAAAGATTGTAGGGAGTATCTAGTAAATAATATGTTTGTTCATGTTTAAATGAGAAAGTTATAAGTAATTAATGTATAATTGCACTTTTATATATTTGTAACTGGCTTTGAGATTCTTTAATATTAGTAATTATTGTTAGCACCGTTTTGTATTCATAACTCCATGTTAATGACCTTCTGATATTAACATTCTATTGTTTGATTATCGTTCGGTCGACTGCAAGGTCTCTGGGTTGTTGGATGGTCTTCAAGCAGTCTTCTTAAGAGAGCCCTTCGTAGAGATCTTCTTATCATTATGATAAAGTCAAACCATCAGGCTGAGAGTGTATTACCGTAATTTTATGGGCAGTTTTCCTTTGGACAATAAGTCTTCATATAGAGCTAAAAAGTCTTCTAGGGATCGACCATTTATTTTTGTTGTGAGGAATCCTAGAATCAGAAGAGGGAGTTGATTACAAATGGTTCTCTCTCAGATCAAATTCACAATATTTCATCGTTCAGATAAACTTTCCTTCGGTAGACCGATGATCGTACCAAATGTTTCATTGGTAAAATTAGAGTTGTTTGGTTATGTCTATTTTTTATTTGTTATGGTGCAATATATAGATATATTATCATTGGTAGAATTAGAGTGTTTGGTTGAAGCAGAGGAAAGCATGCATTTATCGGTTCTATTGCCCAAAGTGGGTGATGTAGATGGGGATGCTATTAGTAAATTTATTTTGGTTGGTTGAACTGAAAGAGTGCATCACGTCATGTTCACAGTGATGGTGATATAGATGGGAATGTTATTAGTAGAATTTATGTTGGTTGGTTGAAGTGCAGATATGTATCGGGTATATTGTTTAAAAATAAAGCACTTCAAGAAAGTGTCTTATGTATGGTTGAACAAGTAGTGCCTACTTCACTGAATGAAGCGAGTTACTTAAAAATGGTTCACGGGGTGATTTTCTTCAATTAGAATTAGCACCTACGAACCACAAAACATAGTCATCTTTTGTATATATTGATATGTGTTGACTACATTTTATTTATGTAGTTGTTGCACTGATCTGTAAAACTACATCTATGCTATAGATGGATATTCGTAACTTTTGAGCTTGGACGTATAAAAGATTATATTTAGACCGAAAAGAACTCAGAAATGAGTTATGGAATGACATTGAGGAATAACCTGCCCATCTATCATTCTGAGGATTAGTTTCGGTGTCCTTGTGTGAAGAAAAAAATCAAGCACTTCACCGACCCGAAGAAATTAAGTTGGTTCTTTACTGAAAGAGATTTAAACCTAATTATTGGTACTTAACTGCACATGGTGAGCAAGAACTTGAAGTTTTGTTCGATCAAAGAGGTGCATTGACAAGTTATGCCCCCTTGCAGAGGAGGTTGGTAAGTTTTTTTTATATTTTTAAAGATTAATTCAATTTTTGGAGTAATTTTTTAGCTAAAAAATTGTTACGCTACATAGGCCAAAGAATTGATCTGTGCTCCCTTCGCTGTAAAGTTGCATGTCTGAACTCATCAGTGCACAGGGACTGCGTTGTGGGACTTGAAGCATTCCCGGCACATTGCTGTAAATTAAAAAACTTAAATTAAAAGTTAGTTTTGACTCTAACTGTTGAAAGTGTCAATTAAATGATGATTTTCATTATGGATGAAGAGTTCAAGTAGCTCCCGAAGAGGCACTCGGATGCTCAGGCCCAGACATCCTCAGTAACAATGGTAGTCAGTCTACCACTGCGCACTCCAAGTACGAGCATTGGACTCAGGTGGCAGGGAGGAAGAAAGGGGAGGGTTTATGGTCTTGGAACGAAGGGCATAACCTTTGAGGTCGAGCTCTCCCGTCGTCCAGTTCTTAGTTCCCTCAGCTCCTCACAATCGAGCCAAAAGGCTCTTGCCAGACAAATGGTTGCAATGAACAAAGAGATCTATCAGTTGCGTGAGCAATATAGAGTCGAGGACTATATAGCATGCATGACACAGATCAGCAGATAGCTAGGCCAAACAGACGATGACATCCGTGTAGGAGGAAGAGGAAGATGGAGATGAGTAATTTTTTTATGTTTTATTTTATTTGTAGACATTATGTTAAATATTTGTTGCGGAATTTTTTAGATTAACTTTAATATTCTTATTTTGGACAATTTGTGATAGTATTTTTTTTATTAATGATATCATTTAGAGATTTGATCTGTGATATGGCTATGCTTAATGTGGTATCTACTATGGAATGTGTTTTTCTGCACGTTATGTAAATGTAAATGATATTTTAAATCTTTTTTATTGCGTTACAGGTTTATGACATTTTTTGAGGCAAAATCCTACTCTAATTCGACAATAATATTTCATCATTCTACGATATTTTCTGATGCAAATGAGATTGTAATCCAACCATAATATTCATCGTCCGATATTTTCTGAAACAAATTTTGATGCACGTTTCATAAAAACAAATCTGACAAAACAACCGACGAAAATTATTTGCATCGGAATAGTTCAAAATAAATTAGGTGAAAATAATATTATTGACCCACAGATTAACATAGGAAAAAAAACAGACGTAAATCTGACACAAATCTGACAATATCTTTTAAATAGCATCGGATTTGCATTCAATTTGCATATGATCTATCCGAAGTAAAATATCATAATTCCTATAGTGAAATGATGTTTGACACTTCTATCTTTCGACTATTCCGATTCAGTCATTTGATATCTTCTCAATATGATCCGTCAAATTTTCTCAAGATCCTTGCAACTATATTTTTAATGTGCACTAAATAATAAATTTTGAGTTATATGCATGTACTTATGCCATAAAATTATCACGAAAACCCCCTTCTTTTCACTATAATTGTATCCCTTCATGGAAAAAGAAAGAAATTGCCGACTCAAATTTACTTATCCGCATCTTAACATGCCTTCTTAAAATCTTTATGCAGAACCCTTCCTTTAAAAATAGTACATCATTGTTGAGCCACATTAACCAAACAAAGCTCATCAATTGTTTCATGTAGCAGGTTGGTGCTCTATAGTGTGGAGTCATGACAAGACTACTGATACAATGTTGTTTGCCATGCGGTCATGTATGCCTCTAAAAGGTTGGATCCATTTGCTCTTAAATGGTGTTACTTATTTAAGCTTTTATTACCCAAGCGTGCATTAGAAATGATTGTTATGTTAATTGAATCATTTGATTCATGGAGAATCATTGCATTAATCTGTTGAATCCCAAATTATTTTGTGAATTACATCCAAGGAAAAAGCGCTTAGATACAATCATGTATCATATGAAAAATTTCCTTCTCATAAAGTTGCGAAGAAGATGATGTTTAGGTTTATGATTGACTTTTTCACTTAGAGACAGAATATGACACAAATATATCTGTGCAAGGGCAAGTATAGCCACTGTGACATACAATATTAAAGGGAGCCGTCTTAATGGATTGTGAATTAATGTTTGACTGATTAATCATCGTTGACAAAACTATTATTACTAAAATATTAAATGATCTGACTTGTAGTAGATCTAATGGTGGAGTTGTAACAGAATGTGATCAAAT
>JXCR01112035.1:7928-17928 GCA_002079205.1 Phalaenopsis hybrid cultivar | reverse complement strand
CATTTTTTGCAATTCAGCGTCTTTTTTATTCGTTGAATTTTTTAATTCTTATGCGATACTCCCATTTTTTGTGTCAAATAACTTTCAACTAATCAAAATGTTTATTATTTCAAGTTAATTAATAAATAAAAACAAAAAGTCAAAATTAGAAAAAAAAAGGTAAAAAATGATCCCAAACGTCATGTCAATATAAATAATTGTTGTCTCTAAACCTCAATGTTTACGAACTGAATGAAGATCTCTTAGGGCACAGAGGGCTTATTACGTGCGAACGCCTCACCTCCCATCATCGTTACGATTCATGAGATATTTTTTACGGCCGTCGTCCGTACCTTCCGCTCCTTCTGCCGTCCGCATGTAATATTTAGCCGAGGGAACGAGATGACCAAATTGAATAAATCCAATTTTACTAGAGATCACTCGAGCTAACATCTACGATTATGAGAATATTTTTTGTGCCACAAATACATGCTTGAAAAGTTATAGTTTGAGGAGCTAATTATGATAATATTTTTTGTATGTTCAAAAAAATTTGAATGTAAATACATAACTTATGTGATATGCATATAAATGCCCCTTCATTTTTGTATTCTAGTCAAACAAAAAGTACATAGATCACTCTATGCTAGGGGTTAATTGAAGCTCTGTTAATTATGTTGTTTCGGTTTCTCTGTTCAGTGTTCAGACAATTGCATATGCTCTCATGACTATCATTTTTATCTTCAAAATTATTTTAAAACTCCTTTTTGACATTTACTATTTTACGTCATAATAAAAACTCATGAATATAAATACCTTTAAATTTAAAGGAATCAATTTTAAATCTAATATCAAACCTCTATTTAAATAATAAATCTATTAAAAAACATAAATTTCTCAAATATATAATTTTAATGTACGGCAAAAAGTAGTCTCATGAAGGTTCGATCAAACATACGAGAGCAAGGGAAAATATGAACACTGGATTATGGCGACTGAGTAATTAGTTTAGTGGACCAGCTGAATCAGGTGACCGTCTCCCTATCAGCTGTGAAATCAACATAGAAGGGGCGGATCGACATAAGTAGAACAAACCTTAACATCATGCGGCCAAGCACCCAAGAATGAGATAGAAGGGGTGATTGGATAGAAGGAGAGCAAACCTCACTATCAGGCAACCAAGCCCCCTAGTTACAATATTCAGACTCCTCAAGCAAGATCGGTGGACAAGTTAGAGCATCCAAAAAAGTTGGTTGATCACACAAATGCCTATTAACAAACAGATGAAATCAAGTCTCAAGACCGTGCAACTCAAAACTAGGTCGGGCGACTCAAGCAAAATTGAATTGTACAACACTTGATGTTCTATGAGGAGTATGGGAGAAGTAATAATTGTATAGGGTCCCACTAGGGAATCCTTGTGGTATGAATTCCTTAATTTGAAATTGTGCAACGCTTCCCCAAAAAAGAGATGTTTTACTACTATAAATAGGAGAAATTGTTCAACATGAAGGGGATCTTCCTTTTTTCTACTTTTTACTGTGAAATCTTAAGAAAAATTTAAGACATTTTTTCTCATCAACTATCTCTCAAGTGTGATTTTGAGACAAATCTAAGTTCAACACCAAAAAAAGTATGATGAGCACGAAATCATACCACAAACAAGAAAAGGTGCGATACAAGATGAGGAAAGTATTCGAGAGAACACACGCAATATGGAGTGTACCAGGGATTTCATGGCCGAACAAATACAAGAACTCAAAGAACAAATGAGGGAAAAAATAATGGAAACGTTAATATAGAGAGAAGATTTTGTGGCCCTACCACTGACTTGCTTCCCAAGTCCAGGTACGAGCAACGAGAAATACCGCCCTGACAGTGTGGGTTCTACATCTAATACGCTAAAAGGAAGAAGCATACAAGAACTTATCAACCAACCCCATACAATGCTTTGTCCAGTGGAATGCCATGGCTGAACCACTTGAGTGTTTCAAAATTTTGACTCTGGAACCATATTAATGGAAGAACGATCCAACTGACTGCATCACCAATTTTAAGTCGACAGTTTACCTGTTGAGGGTGACAACACTTTGAAGTGTTGACTCTTTTTTATTAAAAAAATTGTGCTATGGTGATTTAATAGTTTATTGCCCGGTATAATTACCTTATTGGCTGAATTCAGAGGATGTTCACGACACTACTTGTTAGCACTTAGAAGCCATGGAGAGACTCTTAAGCTTTGTTACAAGCATGATAGGAGCATGAGGAGCCATTGTGTGAGTTTATAACTAGATATAGAAAAAGATACTGGAGGGACGAGATTTAGGGCCCAAAGTCATGCATGTAGCCCTCACCCAAGGTTTGTGATTAGGTTCTTTTTGAAACAATTTGGCACTAGAGTAATCCAATACATTGGCAGAGTTATTGGAGCTTGCCAACGACTATATTTTCACAAAAGAATACAACTTTCTTGCAAACTCATTAAGCTCTAATTGTTCACACCCAAACCCACCAAAAAGAGTTCACAAGACAGTAGCTGGAGGCCCAGTATTCCACTACGACTAGTGATATGCTCCCGATATGGTGAAAAACACCCCCCACTAAGAGATCTAAATCCTAAAAAAGAACACACACTACGATCAAGAAAGGACACAGTACTAAGCACGGAGAGCGAATCTACATCCGGAGAGGCCATTACCACTAACATATCATATCCTTGACCAACCACACTAAGAGTCTCAATGGAAATAATCATAGAAACCATTCAAAATACATATTATTACTAAAAGATCACACCTACGTAGGCCATAGGGATATGCTTAAGACCCAAAAAAAGTACTGTGTTTAAGATTGGGACCATGGACATGAAACAGAGGAATATCAACACCTCCAATCTATAATTGAAGAATATATTTGTGATGAAAATCATAAAGAGTTCTTTGCACTATAGTGACAGTAAACAACCCAAAAAGGCCCCAACAATAGAAAGTAGAGCGAGTCGTCTCAGGCCCATGCCATCCATATTACATCCATATTGCGAGAGTCGTTCTTTCCACATTGAGGGAGATGGAACCAAGGCCTCCCAACAGTCAAGTCTAAAGAAGTTTCTGATCATGAAAGTCTTGCTTGGTCGCTTCATCCAATGACAAGTCACATAACATCTATCTACAAATTCATCAATGGAGACCTATTGGTGAAAGACAATTTTTATAATGATGCAACTGTCATTATTGCTCTCATAAGATATTTTCATGCACGAAGCATCCTCATTGACACCGACAACTCAATAAACATTCTTTTAAATCAGTATTCAATAAAATGAGCCTCAAAACTACCACCAGACCATTGCATGGTTTCTTTAGATAAAGTAAGAGAATTTGGCTTTTTTTTGCACTATCTATCACTTGGAAAGAAGGCGACATTTAGTTAACTGTCATGACTTATTTCATTGTAACCAATTTGTCTGCAACATAAAACATGATCTTTGGCATTCCTCTACTAAACACCTTCAAAGCTGTTGTTTCTACTAATCTACAATAAAGGTTTTTAGTGATGGAGAAATCATCACTATACATAGAACCTGGAACAATTGCGCCCTTGCTACTTATGAGTCATTGACAGTGTACAATGAGAAGCTTCGGATTCAAACAAACATTAAGATAACAACCTTGAGACCAATGTGCTTATAGAGAAAGTTCCAGTTAGATCGGATGTTGACTATAATTCTTAGCAATTAAGCGTGAATTTAAACTGGGGAACCAATAAGAACTCATTTAAGCCCTCCAAGAGTGCCACATTTTTTTTGCTTGGTCAGCCAAAGAAATGTCAAGAGTCTTCATTGATGTGGCATACCACAATCTCAAAATTAATCTATTGGCTCAGCCCATAAAAAAAATGAGGTCAGGGGCTATAACCCTGGCTGAGCCTATCAGAGAAGAGATTCAAACATTACTAAAAGTAGGATAAATCAAGGAGGTAAAAAACTCCGATTAGGTGTGAATATGATGATGGTCATAAGGCGACTAGCAGGCGGTGAATGTGCATCAACTTCACTAGTCTGAACTCGGCATGCCCAAAGGACAATTAGCCTTACCGTGAATTAACATGCTCATAAACACAACGGTTGATCGCCTCGTGATGAGCTTCCTATATGCTTTGTTGGGGTGTCATCCAATAAATATGCTTCTGGTGGATGTAAAAAAGGATAGTTTTCATAATAAGATAGGTTGTTCATTACAACAATGTTATTTCTTTTGAGCTTAAGATGCTGGAGCGATCTACCAACATATTATGGATGTAATATTTTTGGAACAAAAATGAAAAAAAATATTGAAGTACATATTGATGATGTCTTAGTAAAAAGTATGATGCCCAGAAAACACCTCAAAGACCTAAGAAAACCTTTTGAAAAATTTTAAAAATATAACATGAGGTTAAACCCCAATAAGTACACTTTTAAAGCAAAAACTGAAAAAAATCCTTAGGCAACTTAATTACTCTAAAAGGGATCAAGGCCAACCCAGAGAAAAGTAAGGTGCTCATTTACATGCCATCACCACCTAGCACCAAAGACTTGCAAGGGCTAGCAGGACAAATAACAGAGCTAAGTTCTTTCATCTTTAAGTCTGGTGGTAAGTGTGCATCTTTCTTTAAAATATTATGGAATACTAAAAGTTTTGAATGGGCAAAAGACTATGTGTATGAATTTAGGCAACTGAAAAAATCTTTGACTACTATACATCTACTCCAAATTTTAAAGCCAAACAATGAGCTTGCGATACATCTTAACATGGGGCCCCAAACAATTAGCTCATTCTTGATGTGAGAAGTATGATCTTGTTTTATTTTGTCAATCAAGTTCTAAGAGGAGCCAAACTCAAGTATCCCATCATGGAGAAAATAACTTTTGTCTTGATTGTCTCAATGCGAAAGCTATGACCATATTTCCAGATACACAGAGTGCATGCTAACACTGAACGCTCGCTTAAGTTAGTATTGGCAAAGTCAGAGCTCTCTAGCTTGCTTCTCAAGTAGGACGTAGAACTCAATGAGTTTGACGTATTTTATATTCCCCAAACAATAATAAAATCATAAGCAGTAGCTAACTTCCTTGCAAATTTTTTAGAATCAAATGAAAGTGCAGGTATGGTGCTCATACTTGGTGCTCATACTTTAACCATCGTGGATCTTGTACACTAATGAAACATCAAATCTATAAGGGGTAGGTCTCATACATGCATTAAAGTGTTCATCCATATAGTACATCTACCACTCATTTAAAATAGAGGTAGCTAGTAGCCATGTGATAAGGAAGGTTGATTAGATATGGATAAGCCCATTTAGTAAGCACATAGCCCAAGGAGTGTACAAGCTGCAGACCTCTACCGACACAAAGGTGAGTGACCCCATTTTGGTCATGATGCCTTAACAAACATTATTTATTGGTTCGATCCTGTTGAGCAATCCAAGTTAACTCATTGAGATTGACATGACTATGACTGTGCTAAGGTTCCAAAGGATCTAACTTGTGTCACCTGACATGTTACGGGTATGCCTTCGTGAACCTTATTTTAAAACTAAAAAATGGAAATTTTTACTTATTACATCTTCATAATTTTAAAATTATGCAATGTGGCAAGCAATGCCATATGTAAGGCCAACCATTTTCAAAATTCATCTTGGGTGACACTCTTCAGATCCCTTGGATCTTCAAGATGGAGCTGATGTGCTGACCCTGTCAAAGTCATATGTACCCAGAAACATTACCTAGTGCACTGGTGCTAGTAAGGACACTTATCTTTAGATGGTGTTCTAGGTTATAACTAGGGTGCTAACTAGTATTTTTTTATGTCTCTAGCTATTGTTCTTTGCAGGCTTGTTTGTTCTAAAGATGTGTCACATTTGTGCTTTTCATTGTGCTTATGTGTGCCTTTTTATGCATGGTAGCATATTAGGGCACTTTTCTCAGGGCGATATGCCATATAAATATGCACAGACACACACATGTACAATAAAAAAGTGGAGCAACGTAATGATTATTACTAACCATTTTTATGCAGGCGCTGCTTAGCTCCCCCACCAAGCATGACCCATAGACGTTGTATGCTTGTTTGGATTTCCCACTCACATTATTTTCGTACAGTTAGAGTCTTTTTTAATTTCTTAATGTACCTTTTAGAGTACTATGAAGAGTCAGAAAAAAGGTGCGAGTCTGGGTTCCAAGAAGTTAGATGGGCAAAATCAAGTGATAAGGACCAGAAGTTGTTTTCTCATGTCTCATGCCTTAATTCTAAATTTCAATTATGTATAGAATTAGGAACATACATGTATCAATCGTCATTTTCCTTTTTAGTATATGTCGTCGACCTAGCAACACCGGTCTTTTATTATTTATATTTGACTTATTTTCTCGTTATTCTGACATGTTTGCATGCTTGGATTGTTTTTCCTGTTTTTTTTCTAGTTTATCTAAGATATTGTAAAAATACAATTTATGCTTCGAGGAACTAAGATTAGAATTTTTTTATATAAAAAAAATTCTAATAATAATTTAAGATATTCAAAATTTTTTGATTAAAAGATTTAGGATTTTCGAAATCTGCATCTTTATTTTTGTACATGGCCTTCGAGCCGATTTTAAAATGGTTTGCATAGCATTTCTTTCACTCAAGTCATAATTAATTAGGCCTCCATGATGTTTATGGACTACTCTAAATAACTACATCATTTGCATGTTCTGAGGATAAGTTCTCGTCCTTCTCTAACCCGATTGATACAGTACATATTTCTACTTAAGCATTTATCTAGTGTGCTTAGGTCGTTAGAAGGCATCCTAACCTAGACGGGTTGTAAGTCCTTTTGTTGGGAGATTTTATAGCTTTGTAGCTAAACTTGCCTTTCTCCTCTTTTCCAACAACATCTTTACCTTTTCAGTCAGCATAACTCCCACTTTTTGGAGCTCTACTGATAATCATATAATAGAGTTTCCTTCCTTTGACCTTAGGGTTAGCGAGGTCCCCGTGGAAAATGCAATTAAATGATTGCTGACTAGGGATCTTTGGATGTGTTGGGTTGATTACTTTCAACGACAGGTAGACTTAGGATTCTAGTAGCTTGGGATGATGGGTATGTGGTACCCAACTACCTTTTATGAATTACTCCTCCCATCTTTTGATTACCCATGTTAAGCTCTGTCACTCCTTTTTGATATTGTTGGTATCATCTTGATGGTCTGATTACCTCTACTTTCTATGAATTACTCCTGCCTTCCTTGACTACTCTGTTGAGCCCTATCGCTCCTTTTGCCTTCATTGGTATCATGCCGATGGATTGATTGGCGATGAGTTACCATCTATTTGTGATATAATAACTTATTTTCTAGCCTTATGACTCAGGTGTGCTTTGACATATTAGGATTCCTTATTGGTATGGTTTAGTTATTTCATATGCTTCCTACGCTAATGAATTTGTTACCCATGTGGGGACTGCGAGAGACTCACTCTCCGCTCCATCGCTTAGCAGAAACTTTGAAAGCATTGGAGCATTCCCCTGTGAGATAATCATCCTTTGATAACCCTGTGTTAGTTGTCACTATAAATGTAGGCAAAACTACTTGGATAAAAAGTATTTTTTGGTAGCCCCCAAGATGTAATAAACTAAGTGGGATACATCCATTTGGGAGAACTTTGGAACCCATAACAGACAAACACCCCTGAATCTCTGGTTGTGGGTAGCTTTTATAGACATTCTTTGATGGATAAAGAGGTTTTCTGCATGAAAGTTCTTCATGTTATTTCTCTTATTTGTCTGCTTATGTCCTATGTCCTGTCCTGCTTTTCAAGTTTCTCTCTTCTCTTGATCATTCATATGATCCAAAATAGATATTTATTCAGAAAAGGGAAGTATACGACAAAGGATAAACTGACAACTTCTTTAAAACTAAGAAGAGAGAGTAACAAAAATACAAACACTACCTCTAGGATGTTTGTCAAATATTTTATAGAGAATGACTATTTTTGAAACCAAGGTTTGGTCTAGTATAAGCTCCTCCACTTAAAAGACCCTTACAGAAGTAATGAAATCAAGGAAAATTGTAAGGAATAAAAAGTCTTGAGCGAAGTCTTATCTAACTATTTATATAACACAAGGCAGAAAAATCAAATCACTCGAAAGAAAGCATTTGTGACATGATCGAAACCAATGAAAAAAATTCTCATAACTCATTTTGACCAAACTAACTTTACAAAAAAAGCACAACAAAACTAAAATTCTAAGATATTCACATCTGAAAACATCGGGGAACGATGATGCCACCAATGCATGCAAAATCAACCATAAAAAGGTCAAAGCATTGACTATAACGTCATCTATATGAATGCAGCTGGTCTAGAGTAGCTAGCATCCTCATAATAAATCTCTCGCCAGAAATAAAAGATTTAAACCTAGAAAGTTTTAGTCTCTAGTTAAGAAGAAGCAAATAGCTTTCACCTCAGCAAGGTCTTGATGTATCCCAAGAAGATCCCTTGAGCTGGCCTCCAATTTTTCTTCTAGGGTAATAGTATTCTCTTTCAACCCCAAAACTTCCTCTTCCAAGTCCATAACTTTGTCCTAACGACATGGTGCGTTGGTCTCCTTAAACTTCAAAAACTCTACACTAGACTCAAGCTTTTTGGCTAATGAGTATAGGTCCTCTTTATTTTTTTTGAGCTCTTCATGGGTAGCAATCAGTTCAGATAGCAGGTCCACTAGACTCACCAAGGGTCGAGTGGCAAGCAAAAAATGGTTGTGTCGGCTTATGCTAATCGTTAATACCTGCTGACAGCTCACTTTCAGGGGACGTGCTAGCAAGACCAATTGCCTCTACAACAATTTTTCTTCCTCAAAATATAAAGAAGGCGATCGAAAGTGGTCGACCCCCTCTTAGGGGTGAACTCTCAATGACAAGTTCAAATGCAAGAAGACCAAGCATGACATTTACATCAAGAAGTTTTGAGCCTCCGATCTCCTTCGTTTAGAGAATTACACAAACTAACTTCTCTCACAACCAATCCAAATAGTTGAATAAATGGACAAGACAAAGAATTCTACAAATGATAAACAAGCCAACACGTACATCTATTCATAATGAAAAGTGCTGACCTTTGCGCTCTACCATCCCTTACTAATCTAGGAAGCATGGTAGAAAATTAAGTTTCTTAATAAAAGAGAAAAAAATTAGAGAACTAAATATGTATAACAAAAAGTAGCCTCATGGAGGTCCAATCAAACCAACTAGAGCAGGGAAAAAGATGGACATTAGTTTCTGGCGACCGAAAAAAAAAGTTCAACCAATCAACTAAATTAGGTGACCCTCCCTATCCGAGCTAGGAAGTGAACATAGAAGGATCAACTCGACATAAAGTGAAAGAGCCTAAATATAAGGTGATTGGATAGACGACGTGCAAACATTAATATAAGGTGGCCAACTCCTCCAGTTACGAGTCTCAGATTCCTTGAGCAGGATCAACCGATATATTATGACATCCCAAAAAGTTAATCGACCAAACATAGACGTCCAATAACAAGTAAATGAAATTAAGCATTATGATAATGCAACTCAAAGCAAGAGTGCGACGACTTAGGCAAAATTGAACCGGATAACTCTCGACATCTTGTGAGGAGTATAAATTCCTTGGCATAGGTGAAATAATAATTGTGTAGGATCCCATAATTTCTTTTATTTGAAACAGTCTAAAGCTTCCCCCCAAAAAAGGGAGATTTTATTGTAGAAAAATAAAGGGAGATTTGACTCCTATATATATATATCACAATATTTAAGACAATTACTGTTTTTCATTAAAAGGCAACCCTTTGTAGTTGAAATTCAGGAAAAGAAAACACCATTACTCGACTTTGAGGCGGATAATTAAGACCCCACTGGCTTCATTATGAATCGAAGTTGTGGAACAAAAAGCCATCAGTTACCTACTTTAGAGGTGCATTCATTTCTTCATACGCACTTTATGCAACTAATATAAATATA
>JXCR01112031.1:0-10483 GCA_002079205.1 Phalaenopsis hybrid cultivar | reverse complement strand
TTAAAGAACTATGCCATCAAAATTAATGGCGGGTCAACTCTTAAATAACTAGCATTGCGACTATCAATATTAACAATTCACTTCATGGCATTGGTGTTTTGTCTAACCTCAATTACTCCTACGAGTAGCTATGTTATGGTGTTCTCGCCAATATCATCAATGATTTATTTTTACTCTCATGTCCGATGTCGTGCACACTTGCGTTTGTTGATGTTTGTCTCGGGGTCTTCATCTCTTGAATTTTCAGACCCTCTTTGTATTCCAATTCTTGTGATGATTTCTCCTAGGACCTTATTTGACTCTCTCTTAAGATTACCATCTCATAATTTAGTAGTCCCTAATGCTTTGATGGTCGTTATTCATACTTTCTTACCAGTGGTTGAGCCTCTTCCTCAACCTTTATGCTCATTTACAAACATTAATCGGGGTTTAAATTTGGTGAATGTTTTCTCCTTAATTATCAATTCTTCATTATTCTCTTATCACACTTCAAAAAATTTTCAACATAAATAGCTTTCATTTTTTTTAAAGCAAGGCCACTCTTATTTTTCTTCTATGAAGCTTTTATGATAAGCTTTTCAACCTCTTATTTATTGGGAAGCTCTCTCTGTGTCATTTTTGCATGGAGTTAATTGGCAAGTTAATGTTAGATTTAGGGTCTGTTTAATGCACTTGCAGTTGTTTGAAGAAACAACTATGAAGTTGCTGAAGAAAAAAATTGTTGTTCAGAAGCTGTTGTGGCTAATATAAATTTTTTTTTGGAAAACCTCAGACTGCGGTTTCTTAGCATCCACCGCAGGTAGCTAGGTCTGGTGACAAAGTATAGCTTTCAACTATAGCTTTTTAAAAACATAAGCAAAAGATTGTTTTGCCAAACAAAAAAATTGTGGTGCAACATCGCCCCAAACGCGCCCATAATACTATTTGGTGATCGAACCTCAATATGTCAATATGAAGCTATTATTTGAAATAGATAGCATAAAGACTTTTTTCACAACGATTTTACGGGCTCCCAATGCACATTTTAATTTCTCAGTGGAGCCTATTGTTACTCAAATTTGGATTTATTTTCTTTGTCTTTTGTATTGCTTCAACCAATCTACTTTATTCTCGTTGTATTCAATCTTTGAAAAATATTTATAGGTAGATACAACAACAGCTCATTTTGCTTTGCCACATGTGATTGAAGTTGACATATTGAAAGCTGGTGCACTTTTTCATAATAAGTTGTGGATCGGGTTGTCATTTTCGTTGTCTAAATATCAGTAGAAAGTGGAATTTGAAACCATTTCATCGTGCTACTCATGTCAGATTTTTCGACATGAATCCTTTGAATTTTTCGAGGCTCATCTTGAGTTTAGAAAATTTTCATTTAAATCATAGGAAATTACGCCTGATGACCCTATGATGGAAGATTGCTATTTTATTCCTTAAATCTATATTCAAAATTTTGATCTTGGTTTAGTTTATCTTCAAATGAAAGTGGTTGATGCTTTAACATTTCTTAGCCATTTACTGTTAATCACTTCATCTATTATTGAAATTATCACTGAGAACTCTACTAGTTATTGAAATGCCCAAGCCTCATTTCGTTGTTGAATAATATGATGTATTTTATGGCAATATGTTTCCGATTTTGTTTGCAACATTCATACTTAGATTCTTTAGTTTATAAAATATTTAATATTTCACGCTCTTGGTGATTGCTTAAGCCCATAAAGAAACTTTTTTGACTTTGCTTACTAGGTGTTTGTTGGAATCATTTTTAGTCTAGTTGGCTTCTCCATATATATATTCTTCTTCATATCTACGTTGCAATCTCCATTTCCTTATAATTGCTATTGAAATGAGAACTCTGATATTGTTTAGTCTGACAACTATTATGAAGGTCTCATGACAGTCAATCTCATAGACTATAGTGAAATCTTTTGCATTAAGTTTGATGTTGAATCTTAGAATATCTTTATCAACAATGTTTTTGATGTTGAACACCTATTTACATCGAACTGATTTCTTTACTCTAGAGAATTTATTAAGAATCCATGTGCCATTATGTTTTAGTACTTGAATCTCCTCCCGAACTGTTTTCTTTCATTTGGGATTTATAAGTGCTTCATGATTGAATTTAGTAATCTACACACTATCAGGTTTAGAAACAAAAGCTTTATAGGATGATAATAACTTCCCATGAGCTACATACTCTTGAATTGGATATCTAATACAACTTTTCTTATCACCAACATCAGAAGAGTTATGGGATAACTCATGAGTACTAGGCTCAGCCTAACCCAGATTTTTTGGTGAATGCTGACTTGAATTTTCATTTGAGCAGTTTTATCCCCGCAAGTTGTCTTCCACTAGCTCAAGGTTTCCATTCGTTCTCTCACACGAAGTTCTTTGTTATGTACTTCAGGTTAGGTTGGTTGGATTGATTGGACATCCTCAACCAGGATAGGAGGCCTAGGTGGTGAGAATGTGTAGGTGGCATCAAGTATATCCTAAAATTGATTTTCATTTGTACTTGAGCATCAGATTTGGGATAGTAAGATTAATTTTAAAATATGTGATATCCATGGAGTTGGAGTGGTAAGATTTTCTATTAATTGGAGAGTAATACTTATACCCCTTTTTGTTGGAGGCAAACCCAATAAAATTACACTTGATAGATTTAGGGTCAAGTTTTGTTCGATTTTGAGAATGAATCTAAACAAATGATACACATCCAACGATTTCAAGTGGTTTATTAGAAGAGAAAACTTTGATGTGAAGATAGGTAACCATCAAAATTTAAAGAGGTGTTTTCATACAAGTATCCGACTAGACATTTCATTGATAAGATATGTTGCATGTTTTAAAACTTGATAAAAAATCATAAATGAGTGAGATCTCTCAAGGAGATGTATGATCTTTCTCTCAATTGTCTCACTTTGTTGTGGGTTATCGATACATAAACTCACATGGATGATTCTATTTTTTGAAATATAGTACCCAAGGATGGAATTGAAATATTTCTTTGATTTATCAGCTTTGAGGATCTGAATTTTATGTTGAAATTAAGTTTCAATCCTGCCATGAAATATTTGGAAGGTTTGTGTTGTTCTAGATTTCTCCTTTTTTAGGAATACTTAAGTAGTTTTAGTGTGATTGTTAATAAATGAAATAAATCATCTAGCTTCATTTTTCTTTTTTCACCTTTGAAGGTTCTCAAATATTACTGTGGTTAATAGAAAAAGGGTGTGAGAGTTTGTATTGGATTATGAGATAATTATTTCTAGTGTCTTTAGTAATTTGACAAATCTCACTTTGTTTCGTGCTTCTTTTTTTTATGGTAAAAAATATAGAGTGAGCTACAATAAGCTCATCAAAACAATCAAGACTAAAATATTGTTTTATAGACGAAAAAGAAAGTGCTCGTAAGTAGTCATGCACATGTCCACAACATATGTCACATGTTATAATCATATACAACATGTAAAAGAAAAGAAAAGTAATGCATTGAATCATGACTACGATATAAAAATGTAACTCATCCATTCATGTGTAGTCATAAACATAATCATAAGAGTCATTAATCTAATTATAGTAATGTCACTTGTAAATGTATGTCTCAATTATTTCCCTCTCATGCCATGTCATGAGTCGTCACACAGCCTGATGGCTCCATTAATTATTGATAATGATTGGTCCTCTCCTAACATAACAATTATTAATAGTGCCCCTGGTATCGATGATTCCTTATATTTCATCCCCGTCTGATTCTGATTGTTCTAAAAAAATCATCTCCATCAGAATGCCAGGATTTTAGAATCCTTTCACTCCTTATCATCTGTATTTGCATGTATTTATGTAATAACCTACCCATAATATCATTTGTGATATTTCTAAAATCATAATTTCTGTAATAATCATTCATCACAGGCATTTTGTATATCATATGCACGAAACATAACAAAAGAACACTTGGTAGGCAATGGTTTCTTAAATATATTCATCTGATTCATAACATTGTAAAATAATAGGTATTGTAAGGGAAAAATTAAGTTTGCATTTATATAGTCGATGCAGATATTTAGCCACATTATGTAAAAAATTCTAAATACAATTGTGTCCAACATAATTACATGAAAACCTATGATGAGTTATTTTTCTTAAGTTAGATCATGATTATTTCACCGAAATCAACGTAACAGTCCTATGATTAGTTTCCGCGGACTCGACTCGAGCTCGCTGCTTGGTGTAAACAACTTGGGATTTGTAATCCCATAAAAAAATTTATGAAATTCAAAATTGAGATCTTAATTTAACTCCTAATATGATTTTCTTGCTTTAATATGACTTGAGAGGGCTTCTAGTCATTAATATGCCTTCTCGATACTTTTCTATTTCGATCTCTTCTCTTCCTTACCCCTTAACCTTTCTCAACTCATGAAAGGGAACTACCATAGAGCATAGCTCTTTGTTTGACAGTCTCATGGCTATTCTTACAAAGGTATCACAATAAGAAAACATGAAATGCTTGAATTCATGGCAATGTCAAAATAGAAATGTATGGAAGGAAAATAATGTTCCAATTACGACAAAAGTGAAGTTCCCTCTTACCAATCTCACCCTGAAACCCTAAACAGAGATCTGCAGCTCTCTTTCATACGCGTAGATCATGACCGCTACAACGCTCGATCAAAGACAACTCCAAACCGCGGGAAAATGAAGTGAGGGGGTAGAGTTATGCAATATTTAACTCCCAAATAATTCCTAGAGATTTGATCCATTAGACCTTCACATGTGCAGCTAAGTGAAAAGAAAGTGTCGGCTACTACAGTTAACGGGATTAGGGAAAAGAATTCGAGTAATTAAAGTATTAATTAGGTTGATAATTCAACCATTTATATCTCCCCATACAATTATAATTCATGCATATTATTATTATATATCAAATTGATTGATTCAATATGTAGAATTTAATAAATTACTCTAGGCGAATTTGGTGAATGCTAAATTTGTGTTATATTTTAAAATTGCTAAAATTTGTCTTATTTCTTAAAATTGTGTGTTACGAGAATAATACATTTCTTTAGGTTTAGATATTCTTTTTTTTATATGTAAATGCATTTTGGTACTAAATCTAACTATTTTTATGATTTTCTTATGATTTTAGTTTGATAATAATAGTATGAACTATTTTCTTGNAAAAATATTTATAGGTAGATACAACAACAGCTCATTTTGCTTTGCCACATGTGATTGAAGTTGACATATTGAAAGCTGGTGCACTTTTTCATAATAAGTTGTGGATCGGGTTGTCATTTTCGTTGTCTAAATATCAGTAGAAAGTGGAATTTGAAACCATTTCATCGTGCTACTCATGTCAGATTTTTCGACATGAATCCTTTGAATTTTTCGAGGCTCATCTTGAGTTTAGAAAATTTTCATTTAAATCATAGGAAATTACGCCTGATGACCCTATGATGGAAGATTGCTATTTTATTCCTTAAATCTATATTCAAAATTTTGATCTTGGTTTAGTTTATCTTCAAATGAAAGTGGTTGATGCTTTAACATTTCTTAGCCATTTACTGTTAATCACTTCATCTATTATTGAAATTATCACTGAGAACTCTACTAGTTATTGAAATGCCCAAGCCTCATTTCGTTGTTGAATAATATGATGTATTTTATGGCAATATGTTTCCGATTTTGTTTGCAACATTCATACTTAGATTCTTTAGTTTATAAAATATTTAATATTTCACGCTCTTGGTGATTGCTTAAGCCCATAAAGAAACTTTTTTGACTTTGCTTACTAGGTGTTTGTTGGAATCATTTTTAGTCTAGTTGGCTTCTCCATATATATATTCTTCTTCATATCTACGTTGCAATCTCCATTTCCTTATAATTGCTATTGAAATGAGAACTCTGATATTGTTTAGTCTGACAACTATTATGAAGGTCTCATGACAGTCAATCTCATAGACTATAGTGAAATCTTTTGCATTAAGTTTGATGTTGAATCTTAGAATATCTTTATCAACAATGTTTTTGATGTTGAACACCTATTTACATCGAACTGATTTCTTTACTCTAGAGAATTTATTAAGAATCCATGTGCCATTATGTTTTAGTACTTGAATCTCCTCCCGAACTGTTTTCTTTCATTTGGGATTTATAAGTGCTTCATGATTGAATTTAGTAATCTACACACTATCAGGTTTAGAAACAAAAGCTTTATAGGATGATAATAACTTCCCATGAGCTACATACTCTTGAATTGGATATCTAATACAACTTTTCTTATCACCAACATCAGAAGAGTTATGGGATAACTCATGAGTACTAGGCTCAGCCTAACCCAGATTTTTTGGTGAATGCTGACTTGAATTTTCATTTGAGCAGTTTTATCCCCGCAAGTTGTCTTCCACTAGCTCAAGGTTTCCATTCGTTCTCTCACACGAAGTTCTTTGTTATGTACTTCAGGTTAGGTTGGTTGGATTGATTGGACATCCTCAACCAGGATAGGAGGCCTAGGTGGTGAGAATGTGTAGGTGGCATCAAGTATATCCTAAAATTGATTTTCATTTGTACTTGAGCATCAGATTTGGGATAGTAAGATTAATTTTAAAATATGTGATATCCATGGAGTTGGAGTGGTAAGATTTTCTATTAACTGGAGAGTAATACTTATACCCCTTTTTGTTGGAGGCAAACCCAATAAAATTACACTTGATAGATTTAGGGTCAAGTTTTGTTCGATTTTGAGAATGAATCTAAACAAATGATACACATCCAACGATTTCAAGTGGTTTATTAGAAGAGAAAACTTTGATGTGAAGATAGGTAACCATCAAAATTTAAAGAGGTGTTTTCATACAAGTATCCGACTAGACATTTCATTGATAAGATATGTTGCATGTTTTAAAACTTGATAAAAAATCATAAATGAGTGAGATCTCTCAAGGAGATGTATGATCTTTCTCTCAATTGTCTCACTTTGTTGTGGGTTATCGATACATAAACTCACATGGATGATTCTATTTTTTGAAATATAGTACCCAAGGATGGAATTGAAATATTTCTTTGATTTATCAGCTTTGAGGATCTGAATTTTATGTTGAAATTAAGTTTCAATCCTGCCATGAAATATTTGGAAGGTTTGTGTTGTTCTAGATTTCTCCTTTTTTAGGAATACTTAAGTAGTTTTAGTGTGATTGTTAATAAATGAAATAAATCATCTAGCTTCATTTTTCTTTTTTCACCTTTGAAGGTTCTCAAATATTACTGTGGTTAATAGAAAAAGGGTGTGAGAGTTTGTATTGGATTATGAGATAATTATTTCTAGTGTCTTTAGTAATTTGACAAATCTCACTTTGTTTCGTGCTTCTTTTTTTTATGGTAAAAAATATAGAGTGAGCTACAATAAGCTCATCAAAACAATCAAGACTAAAATATTGTTTTATAGACGAAAAAGAAAGTGCTCGTAAGTAGTCATGCACATGTCCACAACATATGTCACATGTTATAATCATATACAACATGTAAAAGAAAAGAAAAGTAATGCATTGAATCATGACTACGATATAAAAATGTAACTCATCCATTCATGTGTAGTCATAAACATAATCATAAGAGTCATTAATCTAATTATAGTAATGTCACTTGTAAATGTATGTCTCAATTATTTCCCTCTCATGCCATGTCATGAGTCGTCACACAGCCTGATGGCTCCATTAATTATTGATAATGATTGGTCCTCTCCTAACATAACAATTATTAATAGTGCCCCTGGTATCGATGATTCCTTATATTTCATCCCCGTCTGATTCTGATTGTTCTAAAAAAATCATCTCCATCAGAATGCCAGGATTTTAGAATCCTTTCACTCCTTATCATCTGTATTTGCATGTATTTATGTAATAACCTACCCATAATATCATTTGTGATATTTCTAAAATCATAATTTCTGTAATAATCATTCATCACAGGCATTTTGTATATCATATGCACGAAACATAACAAAAGAACACTTGGTAGGCAATGGTTTCTTAAATATATTCATCTGATTCATAACATTGTAAAATAATAGGTATTGTAAGGGAAAAATTAAGTTTGCATTTATATAGTCGATGCAGATATTTAGCCACATTATGTAAAAAATTCTAAATACAATTGTGTCCAACATAATTACATGAAAACCTATGATGAGTTATTTTTCTTAAGTTAGATCATGATTATTTCACCGAAATCAACGTAACAGTCCTATGATTAGTTTCCGCGGACTCGACTCGAGCTCGCTGCTTGGTGTAAACAACTTGGGATTTGTAATCCCATAAAAAAATTTATGAAATTCAAAATTGAGATCTTAATTTAACTCCTAATATGATTTTCTTGCTTTAATATGACTTGAGAGGGCTTCTAGTCATTAATATGCCTTCTCGATACTTTTCTATTTCGATCTCTTCTCTTCCTTACCCCTTAACCTTTCTCAACTCATGAAAGGGAACTACCATAGAGCATAGCTCTTTGTTTGACAGTCTCATGGCTATTCTTACAAAGGTATCACAATAAGAAAACATGAAATGCTTGAATTCATGGCAATGTCAAAATAGAAATGTATGGAAGGAAAATAATGTTCCAATTACGACAAAAGTGAAGTTCCCTCTTACCAATCTCACCCTGAAACCCTAAACAGAGATCTGCAGCTCTCTTTCATACGCGTAGATCATGACCGCTACAACGCTCGATCAAAGACAACTCCAAACCGCGGGAAAATGAAGTGAGGGGGTAGAGTTATGCAATATTTAACTCCCAAATAATTCCTAGAGATTTGATCCATTAGACCTTCACATGTGCAGCTAAGTGAAAAGAAAGTGTCGGCTACTACAGTTAACGGGATTAGGGAAAAGAATTCGAGTAATTAAAGTATTAATTAGGCTGATAATTCAACCATTTATATCTCCCCATACAATTATAATTCATGCATATTATTATTATATATCAAATTGATTGATTCAATATGTAGAATTTAATAAATTACTCTAGGCGAATTTGGTGAATGCTAAATTTGTGTTATATTTTAAAATTGCTAAAATTTGTCTTATTTCTTAAAATTGTGTGTTACGAGAATAATACATTTCTTTAGGTTTAGATATTCTTTTTTTTATATGTAAATGCATTTTGGTACTAAATCTAACTATTTTTATGATTTTCTTATGATTTTAGTTTGATAATAATAGTATGAACTATTTTCTTGCATGTAGTCTTGTTATGCTAATTATGCATTGTTTATGATTACTTATTATAAGAATTATGATTAAAAGAATATCACAAGTGTTGTCATATGTAAACTATTATCTGAATGCTTGTAAGTACGGATCATAACGAATGACAAGACTCGTGACCACTAGTATTTAGACGAGAATGAAACTCTGAAAACCATTAGTAACAGACGAGGAAAGAAAGTAGGGAACCATTGGTATTAGGTGGTTATTAATAACTGCTATATTGAGAGGGGCCTAATTTTTTTCAATTGTTGTTGTAGCCTTTGGGCTAAATGACAACCTAATGATATGATATATCATGACATGAAAATAGTTGAGGTCTATACATTTATAAGTAATATTCTTATGATTTGATTGATAACTCTTATGAATATGCTTATGATTACACATGAATGAATGAAATACATGTTTTATACAGCTGTCTTGATTTCCTTGTATCACTTGTGTTTATTTGTTACATTTTTTTATGATTGTAACATATTGTGACTTGTGTTGATGTATATGAGTTATATATAATCATACACGTTTCTTTTCCGTCTAAAAAATTTTTTATTTAGTCTTTGATTATTTAGCTTTGTTTGTTGTAGCTCACTCTATCTTGAATTTCAGGAAGGGATAAGGTGCACAAAGACGAGTAGTAAAGTGTGATATGTACAACTTTTACATTATATAGTTTTTGTAAGTTGTACAAACCTTGTGCGTCTACTTTTATTATTTTGGATTGAACAACTTTGTAACTATGTTTTCGTGATACAAATTTTTCACGCTACTGAGTATATGCGAATGTGAATGAATTATAAAATGAAATTTATTATGTACGTTTGTGGCAGTTTATTTATATTAATTCATCACTTTTTGTGTTATGATTAAGCTGGTCAGGATGAGTATTGGAGAGAATTTCATTTGACCGAATTTTTCTCGATTTTCACACCATAATTAACCCTAAAGAGTGTGTTAGTTAGGGTGTGATGGTGCTTGCAAGGGAATGGGGGCTTTGTCCTTGCCAGTAGAACAGGATGTGGGAGTTGAAAGATGGGATGAGTTCTTTGCAGTCATGTACAAATCAAGGGTTCCGTAGAATTTTTAAACTTTGACAGGATACGAAGCTACCAAAATTGGACATTTACTTTATAAAATTTAGTTGTAATAGTTAATGAAGTCTTAATTTTAGTTTATTTTAATTTAATTATGTAATTTTTTTGTATTCTTTT
>JXCR01112026.1:39239-70306 GCA_002079205.1 Phalaenopsis hybrid cultivar | reverse complement strand
GAAAGAATCACATGAGGTTGTATGAATGAGAATGTAGTTCATATGATTGAGTGCAAATAACTAGGAAAATATTCAATGATGGGTGTAGAGTTAGAGGACTTTAATGTGACAGGTTAAAGCCCCCAACATGGTTTATTGTTTACGTTATGATACGAGAATGTTATCCCCTTGGTAGAGGGAATCAAGGGAAGTCTAGAGTGAGAGGTAGTATCTTGCCTGCCTTGTCGGTCTTGAGAACTATTCAAACTTTAAATTAGCCAAGATTCTTTATAGCATCTCTAGTAAGGGTAAAGAATATTATTCCTCCTATTTGGCACAACACAATTTGCATACTTCCACAACAAAATTCCTACACATACTACTGATTCATGATAAGAAGAAAGATATTTTCTTATTAAGCACTTTTCTTCTACAAAAAACTTTAGTTATATTTTTAAGTTGTTACTGTTTTGTTAAAATATCAAAAATACCAAAAATATTTAAATTTTAAATTCCTGCAAAATCTTTTTTAGTTTAAGTAATTATCTTTTTAAAAATAGAAACAACTTTCTAAAAAGTGTGTATTACATAATCTTCCCAGTGGGTTCGATATTCAGGTCTTAATAAAAAAGTCCTATATCACTTGATAACGATACGTATAATTGTAAAGTATCCCAATATAAATATATAAAAATTAAAAAGTTAAATTCTTATTTTTCTTCAGGATCAAGTTTTTTGTTTTGTTGCAAAATGAGGAAATACAAGTGAAAAATACCATAAAAAGTGTTGCTATACTATGCATAAGCATTAAGTCGGGATCATCTCTCACCCTAAAGGTTCTCCAATTCTACACCCAACAAAGAATATTTCCCAATTTATTTGAACTTAATTCCATAAATGATGTTCTCCTTCATGGAATCAAATTTAAAGATTCTCCAATTCTACACCCAAAAAAGAATATTTCCCTATTTATTTACACTTAATTTCTTAAACAAATTTCTCCTTCATGAAATCAAATGTGACCCTTACTCTATTGTAGAACTCATACTCCATTTCCCGGATCATATGTTTCACAACACATTTTAACCATTCAATAGGCCAGATCAAAAAGTAAATTAAGTTTCGAGTTGAAAAATTATCATAATTTATTTTACAATTTAATATTGGCACATTCATATTATCTCTTCATTTCACCATATCTCAGAGTAGGGTGAAAGATAGAGGGAACTTTTTTTGACTTCATGAGAAAGAAATAACAAAACATAAATTTCATATATAAAAGAAAGTTGATACAACACTGATAAATGAACAATACTTATCTGAAAACTCTTTCTCAAAGTGAATCATTTGTAGCCTTTCCTTAGAAATGTAGGAAGAAGATATCTCTCACTTTCTCCTTCCAACACTCTTATAGAAAGTTTCACACTAAATCTCACCACAAAAACTCTAAACTATGAAAGAAAAATCNAGGACAAGTATGTAGAAGTAAGTGAATCTTTGTTTAACACGTTTAGCATGAGATTTGCTTTTAAGAGAACTATATGTAAAAGTACTAGTTGACTCCAATATGGAAGTGGAATGGAATGATATGGTGTAAAAAAGGAAAGTAGAGGAATAAAAAACATAGAGGAGCACTTTTTCTGATGAAATTTGGCCCCAAATAGAGCCCAAGGTCGGTTCTCTAAGAGGTGCATCCAAAAACTCTTCAAAAAAATCATCTAGATACATTGAACCTTCTAGAAACAGGGTTTGCACCGCCATTGGCGCCGTTGGTGTTGGGTAAAAAATCTCCACATTAATTTGTTATGGGCCGTCGGCACTGCCCTCGCCGCTGACGGACCTGAACATTTCTTTAAAAATGTCATTTTGACTCAAAATTTCATCTTGTTTGCTTTCTTCTTTCTTTAAGACCGAAAAATCAACAACCTGGAAGAAAACATAAAAAATACCTTCCATTAAAGTGTAATATCATCAAAAAAAGGTATAAAATATGGGTCTAAAAATGCATATATTTTTGGTGTATCACTGCTCTACTTGGCTTCCACCAAGTTTTTACAATGATCTAGAGGGAGCTTGCTTGAACAGCCTCCGTAGCCTCTTAACCCATAAATTTGTGCTGAACTAACTGTAAAAATTACCCCGGGCAGTTTNGGTCTAAAAATGCATATATTTTTGGTGTATCACTGCTCTACTTGGCTTCCACCAAGTTTTTACAATGATCTAAAGGGAGCTTGCTTGAACAGCCTCCGTAGCCTCTTAACCCATAAATTTGTGCTGAACTAACAGCAAAAATTACCCCGGGCAGTTCTAGCTCCTAGGAGCCATAGGGCTGGCTCTTAGGGGTTAATGGCTCAATCTACATAATGAAATTTGGCGCTTAGGTGCTTTGAGGCTGGTTCCAAGGCCCCAGGGTGGAGCACCATAGCACCCAAGTTTGACACTTAGGTACTAGTGTGTTGGAACTAAGTTGTTCCACAAGTGCTCCATTTTACCCCAGTTTTCACTCGATCTCAACTCAAATCCTCCTACCTATTATACCTGCTAAAATAACACTAAAATATATTTCTTTAAATTATAATTTCATCAAAAACATGTGTTAAGTGTAAAGAAAATTGAGCATGCTATAGGACATAACAATATCCCCTTAAACTAAAATGTTACTTGTCCTCAAGTAACACAAGAATTTTCAATTTACTTTTATTAATTTGAGGGAGAAGACTTCTAAGAATCTCTTTCAATTTTACCTAAAGAATAACATAGCTCATTTAGATAAACTCTAGTACATAAGCTTAAAACTAAGCATTAACTAAATCTTGTAGCTAACTTTAGAAATTTTGATTTGTTATCTACTTTCAAAAATTATTGACACATGTTAAAAAAAGGTCCTTTAGAGAATGAAAAGTAGAGTTAAGCACTTCATTAAAAAGGTTTGACTAGTCTTTATTAAATACAATCAAGTTTTGGATCATTATAAAGTTAAATCTTTCAATAGACTATAGTGAAACAAATNATAAGCTTTGTAGCACACAAATTTCTTCTAATCAAAGATACTTTGCTTACGCCTCAGTTGGTTTTAGGTGCCATAATAAATGAAAATATGCAAATGTATGATGAAATGAATTCAATAATAGAATTTCATTGACTCAATGTGCAAGTTTAGAGCTAAATCAATCCTCCTCAAGTAATTCCTTTTCTTCTCCACTTTTTCCCAAAAAACCCAAAAAGTTTCCTTGATGAAGAAGAAAATGCTATGTCAAGATGAGAAAATTTACCAAAATTTTTTCTAAGGAAGATGAATTTCACTCTCCAAGAGCTTTAGAATGATCATAAATGCATGAGGAATGGGATTCCTAAGTTTCATTCTCAGATCTCCAGAGAAAAAATTGGCAAGGAGCTTGTGCAAAAATACACTTCCTAACACTTTGGTGCCATGGGTATTGAGGCTTATTTGTACGATTTGAATTTTGTCCTAGTCATTTAAATTGAACATTTTAATACTCCCCAAGGCTATAATCATAATAATAAAAACAAAAAAATAGATAAATAAGTTTAATTCTTCCTCCTTCTCATCACATCTCCCTTCCTTACTTCTAGTTTCTACCAGAATCTCCATTCAATGAACTACTGGGTGCTTTTAAATATTTTAACAAGGTAAATCCCATATACAAGATTGTCCCTGATATATTGATTTATGTGTTTCCAATCTTAGGTATTGCCTCATACTCTAAAGTATGCACCTCAAACTACAAATAAGATTAAGGCCAAGATCATCCTCTTGTTCCTCTACAAGCTGGCTATTGAACCCACTTAATGAAAAATAAGGTGAGATTAAGGAAGTAATAGAACTGAGATGGACCCATCCTATTTTAAAATCATCATATATCTTGTAATTCTTTAAGTTCGACTGATAACTAAGATGTTGTGGGCACTGTTAATCCAACTACTACTAGAGAACACACATGCCTAGCATTGACGAGAAGTTAAGGAATCTTCACCCTTATAACTCAATAAAATCAAAGAAATCCATCNTAGGACTTTAACAGTTTTGAATGTCACTATTATCTCTTAAAGTGCAACTTATCAAATTCATTCACCTAACATTTTTTTTTTCAGGGCTTTAAAATACTAGTTGAAAAGAAAATAAAGGCTAAACTCTTATATGCATATATCTAAAGGTCCTAATTATCTACATATACAATCATTTTCAAAAAGTGAATAAAAACATCATCTTCCTACAAGTTCACTTACGATTTACTTAATTCTAGTGAAAACTCATTTACATAAAATTTTTAAATAAGGATTCTACTTCAATAGTTACGTAATATTGAAGTAATTTTTAATTAACACGACACTCCTCAAATCATTTAAAAATATGTCTGCTTAAATTTATGTGATTTGGGACCATTAAAGAAATTTATTTAAAGAATTTTCTTCACCCCAAATTTGATTTTAACATGTATAACATTCAGAACAAAATATAAGTAGGGAGATAAGAGAACTAAATTACTTTTGCTGCATTCTATCATAAAAATATACAGGTATAAGGAGAAAAGACAAGTATGTAGAAGTAAGTGAATCTTTGTTTAACACGTTTAGCATGAGATTTGCTTTTAAAAGAACTACAATATCACAACGGGTAAGTTTTACAATATAGTCTAGACAGTAATAAAAACTAATCATGTCATTAATGATAGAAGCAATAAATACATAATCCAACAAAAGAAATAAAAATAAAAAATACATCCATCTAGCATTGACAGGGAAATTATAAAAGTATTAGTCCATCTACATCAAAATGAAAATAACTACTCCTCGTCCTCCTCCTCCTCATTATCATCTTCTTTACCATCCTCCTTTGACTCCTCCTTCATTGGCTTGTGATTCTATACAAATGATATTGAGGATAAGAAAAGGAAAACCACTATCTTTTCTCCTCCAATCCACTGGATTTGTCTATACATTTTGATTTGTGTAGCTCAAAACGGGGCTCAATGGTCAAATCTTCTTTTATTTTAGTCATCCAAGTGCAAAAAATGCTCATTGAATCTATATAACTCACTATAAAAAATGACAGTATCATCTCATATTATTTCCAAATGTTGTACAAATGTTTCCCTTTGAGTAGGAGGGCGTGATGGGTTAGAAGTAGATGCACTAGGCTGCCTTATATCTTTTTTTTTACATCTGCATGCCATCTGTATAACTCAATTTTTGCTGCAGAGTTTGACATTAATGGATAAAGGATCTCCTCCCCAGTACTAATAATAACTTCAGGTAGTTTACATAGCGAATAAATTATTGATGGATGCCCGAAACCAAGATTTGATCCTACATATATGACATAGTCTATAAAATAATGAAAAATATAACTTACATGAATGAACATATCTTCTAGGATACAATAATTCATGATAGCACACTCCTTACTCACATCACTATTATAGAAAGAAGGAAACAATTTGTATAAAATAAAGAGTAGCCAAGCTTTCGATATTCCAATCATTTGAGAAGTATGGTATTAAATCTACTCGCCCTTACTAAAACGTCATACCCCTCTACCTTCAGTTAAAATATTCATAACATTGTCAACATGAGCTTTAGTAATTTCAGAGTCAGAAAAGGAATAATAAGGGATATTACTCAATAACAAATATGCATTGATACTGGATGGAAAACGTTCTACATAAGATCCCCATAAAAGTACAAACTCATCCCGAGCTTGAGGTAGATTACAATAAATTTCTCTTACTATGGCTATCACAACCGAAGAGGTATTATAACATAATTTCTCCCACTTTTTACTCATGATTATTCTTTCCACCTCTCCCCCAGGATTAACAAATCCTCACACATAAATTAATATTTTTGGTGTCAAGGGTTCATTATACCTTACATAAGCTTTGTAGCACACAAATTTCTTCTAATCAAAGATACTTTGCTTACGCCTCAGTTGGTTTTAGGTGCCATAATAAATGAAAATATGCAAATGTATGATGAAATGAATTCAATAATAGAATTTCATTGACTCAATGTGCAAGTTTAGAGCTAAATCAATCCTCCTCAAGTAATTCCTTTTCTTCTCCACTTTTTCCCAAAAAACCCAAAAAGTTTCCTTGATGAAGAAGAAAATGCTATGTCAAGATGAGAAAATTTACCAAAATTTTTTCTAAGGAAGATGAATTTCACTCTCCAAGAGCTTTAGAATGATCATAAATGCATGAGGAATGGGATTCCTAAGTTTCATTCTCAGATCTCCAGAGAAAAAATTGGCAAGGAGCTTGTGCAAAAATACACTTCCTAACACTTTGGTGCCATGGGTATTGAGGCTTATTTGTACGATTTGAATTTTGTCCTAGTCATTTAAATTGAACATTTTAATACTCCCCAAGGCTATAATCATAATAATAAAAACAAAAAAATAGATAAATAAGTTTAATTCTTCCTCCTTCTCATCACATCTCCCTTCCTTACTTCTAGTTTCTACCAGAATCTCCATTCAATGAACTACTGGGTGCTTTTAAATATTTTAACAAGGTAAATCCCATATACAAGATTGTCCCTGATATATTGATTTATGTGTTTCCAATCTTAGGTATTGCCTCATACTCTAAAGTATGCACCTCAAACTACAAATAAGATTAAGGCCAAGATCATCCTCTTGTTCCTCTACAAGCTGGCTATTGAACCCACTTAATGAAAAATAAGGTGAGATTAAGGAAGTAATAGAACTGAGATGGACCCATCCTATTTTAAAATCATCATATCTCTTGTAATTCTTTAAGTTTGACTGATAACTAAGATGTAGTGGGCACTGTTAATCCAACTACTACCAGAGAACACACATGCCTAGCATTGACGAGAATTTGAGGAATCTTCACCCTTATAACTCAATAAAATCAAAGAAATCCATTACAAACCTAAACATCACAAACAACATCAAACAATATAAACTACAACCAAAAATAACATAACTCACTATAAACAAAACAAATACATACATTAGGTTATCTCCCAAGAAGTGCCTCCTTTAACATTGTTAGCCTAATGATTCTACATACTTACTCAGTTTGACCCAACATTAAGACCTCAACANTAACCCTAGCCGTCTAAATATAAAATTAGACATAAGGTTTATACTTGCTCCAAGATCACATAAAACTTTTCCAAAAAAAAAATTTCTTTTATTGCGCAAGGAATAGTAAAGCTCCCACGATACTTAATTTTATGAGGAAGCTTCTTTTGAATTATAGCGTTGCACTTCTCACTGAGTGCAAGTATCTCAAAGTCTCCAAACTTCCTTTTCTTGTAAAGAATGCCCGTCATGAACTTCACATACTTGGGAATTTTCTCCAAAGCTTAAGCAAAAGAAATATTAATTGTTAATTTCTTAAATACTCATAAAAAATTAAATGTTGTTGATCCAACTTCTACTCNTATAGCGTTGCACTTCTCACTGAGTGCAAGTATCTCAAAGTCTCCAAACTTCCTTTTCTTGTAAAGAATGCCTGTCATGAACTTCACATACTTGGGAATTTTCTCCAAAGCTTAAGCAAAAGAAATATTAATAGTTAATTTCTTAAATACTCATAAAAAATTAAATGATGTTGATCCAACTTCTACTGTTAATTTCTTTGAGGAAATGGAGGTGGTGATTTTTTAAATTAATCTTAGTTGGAGAGACTAGTTTTTCAAGTCCTTGGAAATATTTTCCTCAGGTTTTTAGCTTCCACAGTCTCTTTTTTGACCTTAATCTCTTTCTGAACTACATCCTCCAACTATCTTCCACTTTCTAATTAGAAACCTTTAACATGCTCATTATTCCTCTCATTAAGGTTTATCTCAGTGTTGTTAGGAAGAGTTCCTTTGGGTATATTGCTAATCGAGCTAGCAATCTATCCTAATTAATTCTCGAAGTTCTTTATTGTTGCACCTTGACTTTGTAGTTGATTCCACATTTACAATAAAACCTCCTCCAACAAAAAATTATCTTAAAATTGTGGATTTTTTTAAAATCCTGGTGGATAAGAAGGTCTATAGTTAATACTACCCTGGTTATTTTAATTTCCAGAAATTTTTTCTTGGTTATTACCCCATTGTTGGTTTCCTTAACTAGAAATGTAATTCCAATTAAAATTAGGATTGTTCTTCCAACAGGAGTTATAGAAGTTGGAATAAGGGCTGTTAGGCTTTTTGTTAATAGCATTTAAGGTCTCAAATGATGTANTAACTAGAAATGTAATTCCAATTAAAATTAGGATTGTTCTTCCAACAGGAGTTATAGAAGTTGGAATAAGGGTTGTTAGGCTTTTTGTTAATAGCATTTAAGGTCTCAAATGATGTTGTGCTAGAATCAACCAATCCTCCAATTGAATTTTCCTTAATTACTTGAGGTGTTTGAGATAGGTTCATTCCATATTGATCTAGCTTTCTAGAAATAGTTGCTACTTAAGAAGTAGGAATTGAAAGCAAATCATTATCACACACACTAGCTACCTTTCTAGGTTTTACCCTTTTAAACGGCCATTGAAAATTATTTATTGTCACCCCTTCAATCAAAGAGTAAGCCTCATTAAATGGCTTTGACATGAGTGAACCACCACCAACAACATCTATAATAGATCTATTAAACCACTATGAAAATTTTGAAAGATTAACCAATCAGGCAGAGCATGATATGAACACTTCTGAAGAAATTCCTTAAATCTTTCTCACACTTCATATATTAACTCACCTTCATACTAACAAAATGAAATAGTATCATTCCTAAGTTTAGCAATTTTTGAATATGACAAATACTTAACTAAGAATTTTTGGGCTAAGTCACCCCATGTCCTGATAAATTTCGGTGCTAATGAGTTCAACCACATTTAGCTTTTATCTCTCAAGGAAAAAGGAAAATTAATTAGGTCTAACAGTGTCATTTGGCACATCGTTATAATAAAATGTAGCACAAAGTTCTAGAAAACTTGTTAAATATAAATTTAGATCCTCAGACGAAGTTCCCTAGAATTGGTTGTTATGCACTATATGGATAATAACAGGTTTTAGCTCAAATGTGTTAGCTTCCATGATAAAAGTTTGAATACTTATGTGAATTTCATCTATCATAGGATTAACATAATTTCCTAATCATCTATACGCTTTAGGATAGTCATTAATTGGTATTTGGTTATAAAAATATTTTATATTGAATATTTTTCATTTTTTCTACAAGTTCATGAAGTCTTTTCTATTTTTTAATCCTTTTAATTGTTCTCTCTAGTTTTGAATCATAAGAATAAGCCTTGAAGGTCCTATACTACGCACACACAACTAATGGTTCAACAAGCAATTTTCACAGAAACATGCTAAATAAACACTCAAAAATAACTTTTTCTTCTTTTCTTAAATTTTTATTTTTTTTAAATAAACAAATAAATGCTTACAGAATAAAACTGCAAAACAATTTTCCAAGTCTAAGTCTAATTAATTCAGCTAACATTTTCATAAGTCAAATATATCATCCTATGTGATACACCTTAAAAATGCATATTTTAAATATATGTTTATTGTATGTTTTATTCACATTTTTTATGATATTGTGCTTTAATGAAATGTATTTTGCATGTTTTTGGTTTTAGGCACATGAATTGGAATTTATATGAAATGGGGCAAAATTGGAGCAAAACTGGAGCTGTGGAGTAGTGGCGCATAAGTGCCACTACTGGTGCCTAACCGTCAGATTCTAGATGGGTTAAGTGCCTAATAGCTAGATCTAGTGCACAAGCGTTATACAGTTTTGCGGGGCTTCTAAAATAGTGGCACTTAGGCTTTACAGTTTGATGCCTAGGCACCAATGTCAATTAGATCATTATACATTGAATTTGGATGAATATTGAAGAGGTGTCTGATGCAACCCTTCATTATTTTTAGAGCTCTTCAAATTCTGGCTGAAAAGGAGGACATGAGGAGGACTTTTGGCTGACTTTTGGAGGCTTTGATGTTACTTTTGTGTGAGTCTTCTGAGAGAGATCACCATAGTGAGAGTGTAGTGAGTTCATGTGTTGTGTGAGTATTGTGTGAGCCTTGTGGAGTCAAGTACAGTCAAGGGACTACATAGTTTGCTTCAGGAGAAGCCAAGACAAGTAATTTATATTTTTATCTGTGTTTTACTATCTTTTGAGAACTTGATTATCAATATAAATTAATGTAATTTTGTTTTATCTCCATGAATCCTGAGTAATTTCCTTTCTTTCTTCTTTCTATGGGAAATGATCATATGTAATATGTGAATTGTTAAAATAATTATATTTATTTTTAAAATTTATTTATGACACTTTCACCGGAACTTCATTGACTGCATTAAGAAACATGAAAAATCATTTGGGATGTATTGCTACTGCACTTATCAATAGACCATCAGGAATGTTGCTTAGTAATGTTGAAGTAAATTCTAAAGATCAGAAAAAAGAGCAAATCAAAGCTATTCAATTAAGAAGTAGAAACAAATTGGAAATTAGAGTTCATAAAAAGTGGAAGTTGAAGTTGAAAAAGATGAGGTGGAAAATAAAAAATCTGGTGATGATTTTTATTTTGAGTCAGAATGTCATACTAAATCAATGAAAATCACTATTGGAAGACCACCACCTCCATTTCTTCAACGATTGAAGCAGAAAAATAGAGATAACAAATTTTCAAAATTTTTAGAGATATTGAGGAAATTAATGATAAACATTCTATTTGTTGAAGCCTTGGAACAAATGCCAAGCTACGTGAAGTTCATAAAGTATATACTAAATAAGAAAAGGAAGTTTGTAGATAATGAGACTATTGCATTCAGTGAGGGGTATAACACTAAAATTCAAAAAAAGCTTCTTGAAAAGCTTAAAGATCTTAGAAGTTTTACTATTGCTTGTGCTATTGGTGAAAGATTTTTTGGAAAAGCATTATTTGATTTAAGAGCCAATATTAATCTTATGCCTTTATCAAATTTCAGAAGTTTAGCTTTTGGAGATATTTAACCTACAACTATAACTCTTCAGTTAGTTGACGTTCGATTACCTATCTTAAAGGAGTTATAAAAGATGTTTTGGTAAAAGTTGATAAATTTATCTTTCCTGTCGATTTTATTGCATTGGATATGAGGGAAGATAAATAAATTCCTATCATTTTAGGAAGACCATTCCTTGCCACTGGAACAACTTTGATAGATGTGCAGAAATGAAAACTAACTATGAGAGTTAGTGGTCAAGTGGTTACATTTAATATTGTAAAATCAATGAGATACCCTACAAAAGAGCAAGAGATTAAATGCTTCAGAATAGTTTTCAACAAATATTTAAGCCATAAATATTTCTTGAAGACATTTGAAAATATTTTTGAAAAAGAATATTTGGAATATGAAGATTAAGTTAAAATTCAAGGTGAATCTACAGAAGTGAGTAATGAAGATTTGGATTATGTTCAGGAAAAATTTGAAATATTACATCCTACAGAAACTAAAAAGAATTTGATTTAATTTATTGAGAAACCTTCTNAATCTACAGAAGTGAGTAATGAAGATTTGGATTATGTTCAGGAAAAATTTGAAATATTACATCCTACAGAAAGTAACAAGAATTTGATTTCATTTATTGAGAAACCTTCACAACTATAAATGAAAACACTTCTTACACAGTTAAAGTATGTATTCTTAGGAGATTTATCCACATTACCTCTTATAGTATCCTCAGAATTAACTGATACGCAAGAAAAACAGTTGTTGGAAACTTTGAGAAGATATAAGAAAGCCTTTGGATGGACATTAGCTGATATTAAAAGAATCAATCCTTCAATTTGTATGCATAGAATTTTATTGGAAGATCAACATGAATTAAGAGCTCATCCTTAAAGGAGATTGAATCCTAAGATGAAAGAAGTTGTCTTGAAAGAGATTTTAAAATGGTTAGATGCTGGAATAATATATCATATTTCAGATAGTGCTCGGGTGAGTCCAATTCACTGTGTTCTAAAGAAAGGAAGTGTGACTCTAGTGATAAATGAGAATAATGAATTAATACCCACAAGACAAGTCACAAGATGATGGATATGCATAGATTATAATGAATTAATTTCCTTTTCTNATATATATATATATATATATATATTTGTTTTCTAGATGGACATACCAATTATCATCAAATACCTATTACTCTAGAGGATCAATAGAAAACAACATTTACTAGTCCCTATGGAAATTTTGCATTTCGGTGAATGCTCTTTTGATTATGTAATGCACCTGCAACATTTCAACAATGTATCATGTTAATTTTTAGTGATTTAATTGAAAAATGGATTGAAGTCTTTATGGATGAATTTTCTGTATTTGGAACTTCATTTGAAGTATGTCTAAATCATTTAGAGAAAGGTCTAGAATGATGTGAAAAGACTAATCTCATATTAAATTGGGAATAATGTCAATTTATGGTTGCGGAGGAATTGTGATTGGGCATAAAAATTCAAAAAATGACATGAAAGTAGCCCTTGCAAAAATATAAGTTATATAAAAATTACCTCCACCTACTACTGTAAAAGATGTTATGAGCTTTTTAGGATATGCTGAATTTCATAGATGATATATTAAAGATTTTTCAAAAATTACAAAGCCTTTATGCCAACTTCAAGAAAAAGATACAATATTTGACTTTAATCAAGATTACCATAAAGCTTTTGATGCTTTAAAGGAAAAATTCATCACTAATCCTATAATTGTTTCATCAAATTGGGAGAAACCTTTTAAATTAATTTTTGATGCAAGTTATTATGCAATTGGAGTTGTTTTAGAGCAGAGATATTACAAGATTTTTAAAGTCATATATTATGATACTAAGACTCTTAATGATGCTCAAATTAACTACACCACTACTGAAAGAGAGTTATTGGTCGTTGTTCATGCTTTTGATAAGTTTAGGTCATATCTAATTGGAGCTAAATGTGTTTTGTATTTTGACCACTTAGCTACTAAATATTTAATACAAAAGAAGGATGTGAAACCAAGATTAACTAAATGGGTACTTCTGATGTAATTGTTTGATTTATTAGTAGTCGATAGGAAAAGGATTGATAATCAAATTACTGATCATCTATTTAGGCTGGAACAAGAAGAAATACTTGATTTGGAAAAAGAAATTAATGAAACTTTTCCTGATGAACAACTTTATGCTGTAAAAANACTTGATTTGGAAAAAGAAATTAATGAAACTTTTCCTGATGAACAACTTTATGCTGTAAAAGGATGGGAAATTCTGTGGTACACTGTTATTGTAAATTATATTGTTACTGGTATTTTACCATAGGGACTTACAAAAAAGAGGAAAAGAAATTCATTCATGATGCAAAATCTTATTTTTTGGATGACCCATATTTGTACTAACAATGTAAAGATTTAGTAATGAAATGATGTGTGCTTTATAAAGAAATTCAAGATTGAATTTGAAGATCATTTTAGGAATGATAGACTATTCATAAAATTTTGTAATATGGATTTTATTGGCCTACTCTATTTAGAGATGTTAAAATATATATATAAACAAATGATAGGTGTCAGACAGTAGGTAATATTTCAAAAGGAAAACAAAATGCCTTTAATCTTTAATTTGGAAATTGAAATGTTTGATGCATGGGGATTGGATTTTATGGGACCATTTATGCCTTCATTTGGAAATGTGTATATATTGATTATAGTGGATTATGTTTCAAAATGACTTGAAGAAATTGCTTCACCTCGATGTGATGCTCAGTGTATTTCAAAATTTTTAAATAAAAATATTTTTACAAGATATGGAATGTCAAGAGTAATCATTATTGGTGGAGGATCTNTGCTCAGTGTATTTCAAAATTTTTAAATAAAAATATTTTTACAAGATATGGAATGTCAAGAGTAATCATTATCGATGGAGGATCCCATTTCAGGAATGTAACAAATGCAAGGTTGGTGGAAAATATAATATAATGCATAAAATTGCAACTGCTTATCATCCCCAGAATAGTGGTTTGACAGAATTATATAATCATGAAATTAAAAGAATTTTAGAAAAAAGTGTGAATCCTAATAACATGAATTGGTTTGCTAGATTAGATATTACATTATGGGCTTACATGACAACTTATATGACACATATAGGAATGTCCCCGTATAGATTAATTTTTTGGAGGACTTGTCACTTACTAGTAAAATTGGAACATAAAGCTTATTGGGCTATTAAGGAAATCAATTTCAATTTGAAAGATACTGGTGAGAAAAGATTATTGTAATTGAATGATCTTGAAGAAAATAAGAAGGAATCTTACTATGATGCTAGGATTTATAAGGAAAGAATGAAAGAATGACATGATCGGAAGATGATAAAAAAGGAATTTGAACCTAGATAGGAAGTTTTATTATAAAATACAAGATTGAAATTATTTCTTGGAAATTTAAAGACTAGGTGGAAAGGGCCATTCAGAATTGTAAAAGTCTATCTCTATGGAGCAGTTAATATTGAAGATCCTAAGACTAGAAGGGTATTTAAAGTGAATGGACACATATTGAAACCTTATTTTGTTGGTCAAAGTCTAGTCTTTAAAGAGACTTTATGTTGAGTCACTCAGAAGAAAGACTGGGAATGTCGGGCTGAGGACATTAAACCAAACGTTTTGTTGGAGGCAACCCATATTTATCATTGTTTATTTTTCTTTTATGTTTCTCCTCAAAATATTAAACTTGTATTTATATTTATACTTTTATAGATTCCATGTATTTGAGAAATTTAACATTAAGAAAATATTTAAAAACATCTTTATTTACCTAATTTTATAGAAGAATTAAAAATTTATTGGATAGAAATCGAAATGGCGAATTTTTTGGAATTGGTACCTAAGGTGCCAGATTGGTACTTGAAGTGCCACATTCCAGAGAGCTGGCACCTGAAGTGCCATAATTGGCGTCTGAAGCACCGCGATGACAAAAATTACTTAAAACATTTTGAAAGACAGTTTTTAGCTATTTTTGGTAGGATCTTCTTCTTATAACTCAAAAATATTGATTACAAAGTCCATTTTAGTGGGGAAAACATGGGGAGAGTCACAACTTTTCAAATCCTATGGCTTCCGACTCTAAAAATTTGGCAAGCTTAAAATTTTTTACCTGAAAAAGTTTGTCAATTTCGATGTGCAGAAGTTACATGATCGAGTTCTTGTGAAGAAGAGGCCAATCAAAGAAAGGGGATTTGTGAATCGAGGATTCAACACACTTAATACTCGAGTGGAAAGGAATATTGCGCAGAGACACTGGGAAGTGCTTTGCTACATGATGCACCAAAAATATATGTATTTTTAGATCTATATTTTATACTCATTTTTGGTAATATTGCACTTTAAAGGAAGGTATTTTTAACTTTTATTTCATGTTGATAATTTTTAGCACTTAGAGCAAAAGGAAGCAAAAAGGATGGAATTTGGAGTCAAAATAGCATTTTGGAGAGAAATAATCAACATCAGCGGCAAAAGCATGGATGTTGTCGGAGCCATTTGATAGAGAGCACAAATTTAATTCGGGCCACGAGCCCCGACAGCGCCATCGTGGGCGCTGTCAGCACCATCTTGGGCACCGACAGTGCTGAAGTCGATGCAGGGAAAAAATATAGAAGATTCAACAAATTTGGATGCTTTTTGAAGAGTTATTTGATACACTTCTTCAAAAATTCACATTATGCTCTATTTAAAGCAAAAATTGATCAGAAAAAGGAGTCCGCTTGTGTATCGTTGAGTTTCCTTTTGTGTTCCATCGTGTGTATTGTACTGTGTGGTGATTTCTCCTAAGAGTTGTTGGAGAGGGAGAGAAGTGAGAGATTTCTTCTTCCTTAAATCTTTGAAGAAAGAATCAAGAGTCTTGTAAAGAGAGAAAGAGTCCAAGAGGAGCTACAAAGGATTTTCTTTGAGAAAGAGTTAAAGATAAGTGGTGGATGTTTATTATTGTTGTCTAAAATTTCTTTTATTTATGAAACTTTTATTTTGTCGTCTCTTTCTTATGAGATCTGAGTAGTTTTCATTGTCTTTCTCCCTGCTCTGAGATATGGTGAAATGAAAAAAATAATTTTAATGTGCCGAATTTAAAATATAAAATAAATTATGATGATTTTTTCACTCCGTTCTTAATTTACTTTTTGATTTGACAATTGAAATGTTAACATCTTTTGTGAAACCTACTATCCGGGAAATGTTGTATGAGTTTCACAACAAAGTGAGAATCACATTTGATTCCATGACGGAGTGTTTTATTCTTAGAATTCAGTGGAAAAAAATAAAGATATATATATTACTGGGCGAAGAATTGGAAATTCTAGGGTGTCAGACTAAAATCCTCAATTTGGTCTTAGTGTTTAAGAACTAAAACGACATTTAGCCTTTAGGGGAAGGAAAGTAGGAGCTCTGGAGTGAGAGCCAGTATCCTCCCAGCCTACCCACAGATTTTGAGACTAAACCTAAGATTAGCCAATGATTCTCTATAACACTTGACTAAGGATAGAGAATTAAAATTTCTCCTATTTGACACAAGACAAATTAAACCCACTTACTCTCTCATTTAACCAAAAACTCATTTTAGTGGGAAAAATGCTTTCTCATATTTGATAATTTTGTCACAAAAATATAGTTTGGTAATTAATGCTTAGCTTTCATTTACAGTCACTTGTAGTTGGTAATATAGTTCTATTAGCATCCTAAACATTTGAAATTTACTGTAGTAGATTTTCTTTATCATTGTGAATTTCCTGATTTAAATTTTTGTTATGAATTTATACCTTCCTCGTGGGATTGTTATTTGGGGCTTAATCAGAAAGTTCTGTACAACTTGATAATGATACACCTATTTGCATAAAATATCAACATAAATTGCTTTAATTTCTTATTTATAAATAACAAATCAAGTTTTTGGCGTAGCTGCAAAGTGAAGTCAACTTTATTTTTTTTACGCATATATAATTTTGAGATCAAGTTTTTGGCGCCTTTGTTAGGGAAGGTAACGGAAATATAAATATATTTAGTAAATTTGACAAATTAGGAAATTTAGTGATAAAGTAAATAAAAAAATAAGAAAAGGAAAAAAAATTAAAAATTAAAAATTTTTTTTTTTTTAAATTTCAAAGTACTTTTAAGAATTTTTTTTGCTCATTATATTTCTTTATGCATAGTATTGGATCTGATGGTTTAGAACCTTACAATTCAAAATTAGAACGTGCTATTAGAAAATTTTTAAAACAACAAAAGAAATTAGAAATTTGAACGAAATAGCGAATAATTTAGATAATCAAATAAATAAAAATCGAAAAAAACTTTTAAAAGATTATGCTAATCCTACAGCAGATAAACTTCACTTGACTATTCAAAATTTTTATGTTGCTGCTAATTCATTTGAGGATAAAATTGTTATTATCTAAATGATACAAAATAATCAATTGGGAGGAACACCTACTGAAGATCCTAACTTACATCTTGCTAATTTTCTTGAAATATGTGCTACTTTTAACTATGATGGTGTCTAATGATGCTGTTAGGATTATCCTTTTTCCTTTTTCATTAGGGTCAAAACTAAAGTTTATTTAAATTCATTAGCATTTGGATCTATCAAAACTTAGGGAGAACTATCACAAACAATTTTAGCTAAAAATTTTCCACCCTCGAAAGCTGCTAAGCTTAGAAATGATATTACATCTTTTTATTAGTTCAAAGGGGAATCAATATATGAAGCTTGGGATAGATTTAAAGATTTCCTTAGCAGATGTCCACACCATGCTTTATCATATTGGTTAATAATTCAAACTTTTTACAATGGATTAGTAGGATCACTTAGATTTTTTATAGATGCTGCTGTAGGTGGATCATTAATGTCAAAGCCTTTTGATGAAGCATATACTTTAATAGAGGAGACGTCAACTATTAATTTTCAATGGCCCTCTGAATGGGTAAATTCAAAGAGAGTAGCTATCATTCATGATTATGATGCAATTTCTATTTTGGCATCTCAAATTGCCACTATATCAAAGTAGATTGATTAAATTGGAGTGAACCATTCTCAAATAGAACCAGTATTAGAAGAGAATTCAATAGGATAGATAATTGATACTCATTCATCTTATGAAATTATGAATGTTATAAATAATAGAAACCATAATCCCAGTTCTAATTATTATAATTCTGGATGGAAAAATCACCCTAATTTTAGTTTGAATAAATATAACAATTCAGTGAACCCCTCAAGAAATTCAAATAACCAAAGGAATCCTAACTATAGACCTTATTATCCTCTCAAATTTAACAATAAATCACAAGTTAAGGAGAAGAAGTTGACTATGGAAGAAGTGATGTTGAACATGGAAATTAAATACAAAATCAAGGAGCCACAATTAGAAATATTGAAAATCAATTAGGACATATTACTACTGCACTTAGTAACATACCTTCATGAATTTTTCCTAGCACTGTTGTAGTTAATCCAAAAAATTAGAATAATGAGAAAATTAAAGCTATTCAATTACAAAGTGGAAAAGAAGTGGAGACAAGATTCCAAAGAGAAACTAAAGTTGGAAGGAGAAGGTGGAAATTAAAAACGACAATGATGAAAATAAACCAATAAAAAATTCTTTAGAAAAATCACCACCTCTGTTTCCTCAACAATTGAAGCAGAAGAATAAAGATAAAATTTTTTTAAAATCTTAAAATGGTTAGATGTTGGAATTTTGTATCCTATTTCAGACAGTGCTTGGGTAAGTCTGATCCACTTTGTTCCAAAGAAAGGAGTGACAGTTAAAGTAAATGAGAAAAATGAATTAATCCTAATAAGACAAGTTACTGGCTGGCAAATTTGTATAGATTATATAAAATTAAATGTAGCCACCAAAAAAGATCATTTTCCCTTATTATTTTTAGACCAAATGTTGGATAGATTGGTTGGGCAAAAATATTACTGATTTCTAGATGGATATACCGAGTATCATCAAAATCTGATTGCTTTAGAGGATCAAGAAAAAACAATATTTACAAGCTCTTATAGAATATTTGCTTTTCGCAGAATGCCTTTCGGACTATGTAACGCACGTGCGACATTTCAAAGATGTATGATGTCTTTTTTTGTAATTTATTTGAACGTGGAATGGAAGTATTTATGGATGATTTTTTTGTGTTTTAAACTTCATTTTAATTATTCTTAAATAATTTAGAAAATGTTATGGAACTATTTGAAAAAATCAACTTAGTACTAAATTGGTAAAAATGTCAATTTATGGTTGCAGGAGAAATTGTACTTGGGCATAAAATTTTTTAAAATTGCATGGAGGTAGGTCCAACAAAGATTGAAGTTATTTCAAAATTACCGCCTCCTACTATGGTTAGGAGAAACCATTATAAATAATGTGTGATACTAGTGATCATGCAGTTGGAGATGTTTTAGGGCAAAGGTATGACAAAGTTTTTAAAGTAATATATTATGCTTGTAAAACTCTAAATAACTCTCAAATTAATGAAATCACTACTGAAAGAGAGTTATTAGCTATTATCTATGTCTTTGATAAGTTTGAACCTTACTTAGTTGGACCTAAATTTATAGTGCATACAGACCATTCTGCTATCAAATATTTGATGCAAAAGAAGGATGCTAAACCAAGATTAATTAGATGGATACTTCTGCAGCAAGAGTTTGATTTTGTGGTAGTAGATAGAAAAGGAACTGATAATCAAATAGCTGACCATTTTTCTAGACTAGAACAAAAAATATAACTAATTTTGAAAATGAAATTTTAGAAACTTTCTCTGATGAAAAATTGTATAGTATTGATATAAAGAATATACCATATTATGCTGATGTAGTAAATTATATTGTAAGTGAAATTATACCACCAAATGTAAAGAATCAACAAATAAAGAAATTTATTCATGATGCAAAATTCTATTTTTGGGATGACCCATATTTATATAAATAGTGTAAGGATTTGATCATTAGAAGATTGTGCCTTACGAAGAAACTAAACAAATAATTGAACGATGTAATGATTCTAAATTTAGAGGATATTTTGGAACTAGTAGAACTGCAAATAAAAATTTGCAAGCTGGATTTTAATGCCTTACTTTTTTTAGAGATGCTAATGAATATATTAAAACATGTGATTGATGTCAGCGAGTAGGAAATATTTCTAGAAGAAATGTAATGTCTTTGAATTACACTTTAAAAGTTGAAATTTTTGATGTGGTTTAGATTTTATAAGACCATTTATGCCTTCATTTAAAAATTTATATATATTGCTTGCTGTTGATTTATGCTCAAATGGATTGAAGCTATTGTTGTACCTAAATGTGATGCTCGAAGCGTTTCAAAATTTTTAAATAAAATTTTTTTTACAGAAAATGGAATGTTGAGAGTGACTATTACTGATGGAATATCCCATTTTAGAAATAAAAGGACCGAGAAATTGATTAGAAAATATAATATTCTGCATATATTCTGGTTATCATCCCCAAATTAGTAGTCTAGCAGAGATATCAAATCATGAAATAAAGCAANTCAAATTTCTAGCCTAGGTCCCTTGATCTTTTTGGGATACTCATGTAGATGGTCTCCTAAACCTACCAGCCCAAGGGCTATGGTTTGGTTATGACCACTACATAGAGGACCCAAAATGGCNAACTCAAATTTCTAGCCTAGGTCCCTTGATCTTTTTGGGATACTCATGTAGATGGTCTCCTAAACCTACCAGGCCAAGGGCTATGGTTTGGTTATGACCACTACATAGAGGACCCAAAATGGGGTTTCCATTGGTCCATGGCTTGTTGGTGGTGGTTAGTACCTCAACTCTACAAAGATACCCAACTTAGCTTTTTACCCCTAAACACCCCCAAATTACCAAGATACCCCTCCATAGCCCAAAATTTCAAAAATTCCAAAAATCCCCAAAAAAATCTCAATAAATCCAAAATATTCCTAATTTTATTTTTCTTNTCAAAAATTCCAAAAATCCCCAAAAAAATCTCAATAAATCCAAAATATTCCTAATTTTATTTTTCTTAATTAACACATGACCCATATTGGCCAATTTGACCATCTTTAACCAAAACCCTAAATTTGCCTTTTAAGGGCCCAAATTTCCCCAAATTCAACCCAAATGTCCATCAATTTGACCTCAATTGACCCCAGATCCAATCCTAAACTCAAATTAGCTTTTGCGATGGCCAAGCTAAACCAAATCCAAGCTTCATTGGCCCATGATTTGAGCCCAATTTTGATTTAGATCAAAACCCCAATTTTGACCATATGAACTAATCTTACCAAATTGAAATGATATCTTAGTCAATTGGCCCCAATTAATGTTATAAAATCTTCATCATATTCTTACACATTAATATCAACCATCAATTGGCCTTGGTGATGCCCCAAATCCATTTGATTTTGGCCTAAATCCAAAATTCCCAAATTTAACCCCAAATTGGCTATGTCCCCNATTGGCCCATGATTTGAGCCCAATTTTGATTTAGATCAAAACCCCAATTTTGACCATATGAACTAATCTTACTAAATTGAAATGATATCTTAGTCAATTGGCCCCAATTAATGTTATAAAATCTTCATCATATTCCTACACATTAAAATCAACCATCAATTGGCCTTGGTGATGCCCCAAATCCATTTGATTTTGGCCTAAATCCAAAATTCCCAAATTTAGCCCCAAATTGGCTAAGTCCAATCCATTTGATTTTGGCCTAAATCCAAAATTCCCAAATTTAGCCCCAAATTGGCTATGTCCCTAAATGTCATCCAATTGATTCCCTGAACCTCCAAATTGGCACCCAATTCATTGTTGAAAACTCTTCATAGGGTCTCTATTGACCATTTATAATAAGAAATTTTGGACTTATCCCAAGGCTAACCCAAGCTAGACCCAAGCCTAGCCCAACATGACCAAATTGACTCAAATTCAAAATTCCCTTAAATTGACCCTTCAATTGAGCTCAAAACCACTTTCATGCTTCACCAAAGTTGTTCCTTATGATCATCTACGCCAAATACAACATTTATTTGGGTCATTTGATATGGCTAACCTAGCCCTAACCTAAGCTTTGATCAATTAAACTCACATTGAACCTATGCACTAAATGTGACCTAACCACCCTAAATTCATCAAATTAACTCCACCACAGCAATTAATTGGACCTAGTGACCAGTAAAAACACCATAAAACTACCTAAATCAAGACATGGACCAAAGGACTCCCAAATCAAGGGATATTATTTCCAAAAATGCATGTGCTTAAGATATCCTAACCAAAATTATGTATTATTGCAGTAAATTGCTATGAAATATTCCCATGGGTTCCCTGAGCTCCTAGCCACCTCCCACTGGACGCTTAGTTGCCGAAAAAGCTCAAAACTGAGAGCCACCCCCATGGAACCTCAGCTAAATCAAACCTAGAGGCCAGCTCAATCAAACCAATTGATAGAGCACCTCTGCCCTCCACCTAAGCACGATAATGTACCCAAACTTATGCTCTGAGAGCCACCTCATTGCCATTTTTTATAAAATCTCACCTCCATGGCCATGGGAGGTGTGCTAAAATTTCCTTAGAGAGATCTCTCCAAACTTCCCACAGAGCTTCCCTAAGATCCCCTTAGTGCATTCCAACTATTTTCTTCCACCAATTCCCATTGACGGAGCTCAATTTTGAGCTTGGAACCTTGCCGGAAACCAGGACAGAGCCCATTACACCTCCACACTCCACCAAAGTCAAATTAACAACACCCACACCTTCACAATAGTGAAAGAAGCCAAAGCCGCATAAAATCCTCTTTCCACAAAGCCTCTACCATAGCTCTAGACCAACACCCAAATCCGGCTGTGATCGAATTCATACCTAGACCTTACACCAAGACTAGGGACACAATCCCTAGTCTCCTTGGACCCCAACAAACGTGCCAAGACCCTCTGATTGAAGCTTCACTTCTCAGAGAAAAGGTATAAAACCTCACCTCATCTTGAGCCTATTTCGATTCTCCATTTAATTAGGTTTAATTTAATTGCATGATTACCATATTGATGTGTTCGTTTCACTTAGACGAGTCCATAGGATCAAACCCGAAGTGATTTGGTTGAGTGTAGGCTGAGATCTTAGGATTTTAGTGTGGACGGTCACGGNCCCTAACCTAAGCTTTGATCAATTAAACTCACATTGAACCTATGCACTAAATGTGACCTAACCACCCTAAATTCATCAAATTAACTCCACCACAGCAATTAATTGGACCTAGTGACCAGTAAAAACACCATAAAACTACCTAAATCAAGACATGGACCAAAGGACTCCCAAATCAAGGGATATTATTTCCAAAAATGCATGTGCTTAAGATATCCTAACCAAAATTATGTATTATTGCAGTAAATTGCTATGAAATATTCCCATGGGTTCCCTGAGCTCCTAGCCACCTCCCACTGGACGCTTAGTTGCCGAAAAAGCTCAAAACTGAGAGCCACCCCCATGGAACCTCAGCTAAATCAAACCTAGAGGCCAGCTCAATCAAACCAATTGATAGAGCACCTCTGCCCTCCACCTAAGCACGATAATGTACCCAAACTTATGCTCTGAGAGCCACCTCATTGCCATTTTTTATAAAATCTCACCTCCATGGTCATGGGAGGTGTGCTAAAATTTCCTTAGAGAGACCTCTCCAAACTTCCTACAGAGCTTCCCTAAGATCTTCTTAGTGCATTCCAACTATTTTCTTCCACCAATTCCCATTGACGGAGCTCAATTTTGAGCTTGGAACCTTGCCGGAAACCAGGACAGAGCCCATTACACCTCCACACTCCACCAAACTCAAATTAACAACACCCACACCTTCACAATCGTGAAAGAAGCCAAAGCCCCATAAAATCCTCTTTCCACAAAGCCTCTACCATAGCTCTAGACCAACACCCAAATCCGGCCGTGATCAAATTCATACCTAGACCTTACACCAAGACTAGGGACTCAATCCGTAGTCTCCTTGGACCCCAACAAACGTGCCAAGACCCTCTGATTGAAGCTTCACTTCTCAGAGAAAAGGTATAAAACCTCACCTCATCTTGAGCCTATTTCGATTCTCCATTTAATTAGATTTAATTTAATTGCATGATTACCATATTGATGTGTTCGTTTCACTTAGACGAGTCCATAGGATCAAACCCGAAGTGATTTGATTGAGTGTAGGCTGAGATCTTAGGATTTTAGTGTGGACGGTCACGGGATCATTCTATCGGGGACGATGAAGGGGAGCCATTTGATCAAGCGTGTATCAAATGGATGGAGGAGATCGAGTCGGACAGCGCTTTGGGACATAAATAGCGGGCCGAGTCAGCACTTAGGTGGATGGCGACGTCAAATGGAAGCATGCCGCGTGGCGCTTCGGAGCCGTCGTAGGTTGAGGTGGCACGCGTGGCTTAAATAGATAAATAGGGCTTTTCCCTATTTATTTAAATATCCTTAACTTAGAAAATTCATAACTTTGTGTAGAAAAATCACAAATATAAAATAAAAATAGTCGTTTGCTTAGTGAATAGAGGAGAATAATGTGGAATAAATTTCAAGTCCATTTGATGCATATTTTATTTTTAATTAATTAAACACTGTTTTAAATCATTTGATTCTCCATGCATATTGACACATCAGCTTGACTTGAAATTTTGGCATGTTGTAGCCTCTATCAAAGGAAATATCCACTAATTTTTCCAAAGTCAGAGGAATTCCCTATACAGATATCCATATTTTTCAAGTTTTTANATCATTTGATTCTCCATGCATATTGACACATCAGCTTGACTTGAAATTTTGGCATGTTGTAGCCTCTATCAAGGGAAATATCCACTAATTTTTCCAAAGTCAGAGGAATTCCCTATACAGAGATCCATATTTTTCAAGTTTTTTCACATTATTTTCTTAAAATAACCATGGAAATTAGCATGTTGATTAGAAAATTCCAAGAAAATTTTGGAGGGTCCACCATGACCAGAGAAGCTTTTGAAAATAATTTTATGCGTCAAGTCATTTAAAATATACCTAATTTTCACACACCCTAAATCATTAAGATAATTAATTTTGGAAAATATAAACATTTAAATGATTGATTTTTGATCTCCACTGTAGTTTAAAATCTAGAGAACTCATCATAAAAATTTCAAAATATTTTGAGTTCATTTAATAACCTAAGTTGATTTTTAAAGATAAACATCATTTTTGGCATTTAAATGATTTTTAAAAATCAAAATATAACTCAAAAATTTATAAAGGCTTATTTTTCAGTTCTCTATGATCAGGGTATTTTATAAAAATAAAATGGTATTTAAAATAAAAACTTCATTTTTAGCCTATTTTTAAATATTTAAAATAATTAAAAATTGATAAAAATCACAAAAATAATTAAATTCATGGAAATGTTATAAATTGTTTTATAAGCACTTAGAAACAATTGGGATATTTTTCCTGATTCTCTAAATAAAGATATGGTATTTTAAAGCTTAAAATAATTTTTAAAGGCTAAAAAATGGATTTCCACTAAAATAATTCCAATAAATGAAAGAAAAATCAGAGAAAGATAAATTTTGCTTCCTTGGATTCTCTTACTTCAGAGAAACTTTTCAAAAATACAAAACTTAATTTTTTTTCATTTAAAATATTTTATATTTAATAAATACCTCAAAACTTAAAATAATTGTAATAATTTAAATAAAATTTAAAAATTATGAAATTTGGTCCAAAGACTTCTCTGGTTTATGTCTACCTCTAGTAAAAAAAGGGATTAGAATTTACCTTGGTCAAGTTAGGAATTTTCTTTGAAAAATCCTATTTTTGCATAAAAACAATTATATAAATTAAATTAAATTTTGAAAAGNCCTTGGTCAAGTTAGGAATTTTCTTTGAAAAATCCTATTTTTGCATAAAAAGAATTATATAAATTAAATTAAATTTTGAAAAGTCACATTCTCTCCTCTAATGTCTTAATTGGCCCATGAATGAGGTAGGATAAAAATTTCAAAGTCATTTGAATTTGATTTAAAAAATTATGAAGTGATAGAGCCTTAGAGGTAAATGTGTAATTTTAGAAATTTAACCTTAATTAACATTTAGGCTTAATTTAAAGAGANAAAAAATTATGAAGTGATAGAGCCTTAGAGGTAAATGTGTAATTTTAGAAATTTAGCCTTAATTAACATTTAGGCTTGATTCAAAGANAATTTACCCCCACATCATTCAAAATATAAAGAAACACAAAATTTAATCACAAAAATCACACAAAATTACAACTTCAACTAAATTAAGATGTCTCTATCGCATGATCGGAAATCCCTCGGAGGATGTAACCTACGGTTGCTAACGAGGCTTCCCACGGTCTAAATGAAATTATGGAACTCATTAAGTTGAGTTTAATAAGTTCATTCAGACTAAGTGAATCCAATAGAAAATAGTGGTGCCAGAACGAGGGAACCGTAGGATCCTAACTGGTGTCGCTCTAATCAACTTTAACATGCCTCCATAAAATTTAAAGAACTTCAATCATAAGGCCACCTGATTTGACATTATAAATTAACACACTAGAAAACTCAAACTCGTCACGGCAAGGAGCTTGGAGCTAGCATGGTGGGCCGCACGTCCTTCTTCATCAGCAAAACCTGTCTTCCCTAGCTAAACCAATCTTCCTTCTTTAGACTTAAACAACGAAGACATAGGACTTTGAGGTTGTTTGCTTATGAAACGCAAATCCTCATCTTATCTTTAGGTCTTTGTACAGCCCTGCTATACAATATAAGCCCTAACTCGTCTTAGAATTCTGAGGTTTTTGTTTCTCATGACCTAAATCCTTACATCTTCCTGGCTATTTGTGTGATTGTTTCATACGAATGTAAGCTCTAACTACNGTCTTTGTACAGCCCTGCTATACAATATAAGCCCTAACTCGTCTTAGAATTCTGAGGTTTTTGTTTCTCATGGCCTAAATCCTTACATCTTCCAGGCTATTTGTGTGATTTTTTCATACGAATGTAAGCTCTAACTAATAAAATTGGCAGGATGATCACCTAATTATCTCTCCTCAAAACTAAAGCCAAACATTAGGATAGCTTGGGAAGTCACCAAGGTTCTCCTCTGGAGCCATGACATCCCCTAGTTTTTCCTCCTTTGGACTAAACAACAGAATGTTCCAAATTTGAACCAATCCCCTTTCACACCTCTATGTCTGATCTCAATGAAGAGTCCTACCCTTTAAAACTCGNCTGGAGCCATGACATCCCCTAGTTTTTCCTCCTTTGGACTAAACAACAGAATGTTCCAAATTTGAACCAATCTCCTTTCACACCTCTAAGTCTAATCTCAATGAAGAGTCCTACCCTTTGAAACTTGTTGAAGATAATATTTCCTAATTTTTATCAAGAGTCTTCTTAGGTGACTTTGGTCATTTAAGATGTAGTTAACTATAGGGACTTGCCCTTATAGGAAGCATGTCTGAACCCAGCTAAATATAAACCCTATTTAATCCTTTATATTAAATAGGGGAACTTGTTAGAAAATATAAAGGTTTTGCAGACCAGACAGATGTCATACTTTTTTTTAGTTTATTTGATCGAGCCTCATCCTGAAGTCTTGTGTTTATCCTTTGAAATTAATACAAGGTTTGAGATATAGTGCTCTTTCATTTAAACTATAAAAATATGTGGTCAGTTTGATTTCATACTTTTCTAAACTTCAACATCCTTTTGAGGCGGGCGACGGGATTTCGATTCCACTGACCGATAGCTTCTTACGGGCAACCCCACCAACCAAAAATAGCGCCGACAGCTTTTGGCGACTCAGGTAAGGACAAGCTTTTCTCTCCATTCAAATATAAAAATATTATTTTCACACATCGATAATTTGTCCATGTCCCTCTTAGACCAAATTACCTTTCTTCTGTTGGCATACTTTACTCATTTCAATCTTGGGAAAGTACAACTAACTCCTTGGACTTCAGGACTAGCTGTTCAACCATCTTTGAATAGAGAGGTTCAGAAGGCCAATAAGGACTCCTTAAATTTTCCTATGGGGTTGGACCCCCAATAGGTGTGTCGGTGGACTAGTTCCATCTGGGCATTTTCTGNAGGCCAATAAGGACTCCTTAAATTTTCCTGTGGGGTTGGACCCCCAATAGGTGTGTCGGTGGACTAGTTCCATCTGGGCATTTTCTCCCCCTAAATATGTCCCGCACTGGGTCCTAAAATACTTCACATCTCCCTTCAAAATTTGATTTGCTACTCCAAAAACTAAACAAAATCATGTTGTGCTGCGTGCACTTTGAAATTTTCTTATATTAATTAAATATTACACTTTTTGTTAAACAATATTTTAAAATACCCATAAATTAAGACCCTCCTGGTCTACAAATCAACCTCTACTTTCAGTGCTTGCACTAAAAAGTACAAGGTTTTTGACCCCATAGCTAACCCTGAAACTTTCTGTTTTAAAGCCCGCTGCAATGGCCTACCCACGCTGATCTTTTCCTGCAACCTGCCAACGAGCCACGAAGCCTGTAACCTTGCTCCTGCCATCAAATTTGGAGCTGGATTTGAAGATCTTGAGGTCATCCTTGGGAAAGCACCGTTCGTGGTAATGAAGATCGCCGCTCCATAAATATAGAAGCCATCTACAGAATTCAACCTGAACTGCCTTCAAAACTTCCCTACCTGCAAGAAGTCTAAAACTACTACCTTCGTGGCACCCGCCAAATCTGCTAGCCCCGCTGCTGCTAAAGGGAAATAAGTGATGATTATTGAGATCCGACTGAGGGATTAACTATCCCACTACTAGTGTTTGAAATCAGATCAAGTTCGAGGACTATACTCCTGACCCGAACTCAAAGGAGGAATCGTAACTAAAAAGTTCGGAGAGCCATCAAAGCCCAGGCTCTTGAAAAGACACCCGTTGAGGAGGAGCCTCATCAAGTTGAAGAAGTGTTATCGGAAATTTATCCACTCCTGCGAGGAAGTAGATTCCATCCTCTGACAGATACCAATGGATATGAGAGTATCCAAAGGATCGTTGCCACATTACCATCACTTCATGGACATGGTGAGGAGGGAAAGAAGTTCACTTCTATCACTGAGTTAGTGCAGTCNCCCTACCTGCAAGAAGTCTAAAACTACTACCTTCGTGGCACCCGCCAAATCTGCTAGCCCCGCTGCTGCTAAGGGGAAATAAGTGATGATTATTGAGATCCGACTGAGGGATTAACTATCCCACTACCAGTGTTTGAAATCAGATCAAGTTCGAGGACTGTACTCCTGACCCAAACTCAAAGGAGGAATCGTAACTAAAAAGTTTGGAGAGCCATCAAAGCCAGGCTCTTGAAAAGACACCCGTTGAGGAGGAGCCTCATCAAGTTGAAGAAGTGTTATCAAAAATTTATGCACTCCTGCGAGGAAGTAGATTCCATCCTCTGACAGATACCAATGGATATGAGAGTATCCAAAGGATCGTTGCCACATTACAATCACTTCATGGACATGGTGAGGAGGGAAAGAAGTTCACTTCTATCACTGAGTTAGTGCAGTTTTCAAAAGGCTTGCTACCAAAGAAGGATGTTCGGTTAGTGAGTTACTTAAACAAGTGGGAGATGCAATTTCCCCTAACATGAAGAAGGAAATTTTGAAGGGTGTTAAATCCGCCAGACAGTCCCACAAGATAGCTGGAGTGCCACCTACTCGCATCCCCGTTTGGTTCTGTTTGGAGAACAAAATTGATATCGCAGTAATTACTACTGATTATACTGCCACCAGGATCGCAGGCCATCGACCGGTTAAGTCGAGACTGGGTCTGAAGATCTTACCCATTACTTATTATGAAGATACTCCTACAATTCCAAAGGCAAAGACATGACAATTACCTGGCACTGTAACCGGTCTACACCACAGGGAACATACTTTCCCTCGACATACCGATGTTTCTACTAAGACGCTCCGTCCTGAGACATCATCATCGAAAAAGAAAAAGGTATGGGTACCCAAGGTCGCTACATTGATACAGTCTAGTGAGCCTGTAAGATAGAAGATGAAACCAGGATCTGAGATATCTGACATCGTCAGCGAGATGGAGGAACAAATAGAGGATGTCCATCAGGGTCCTCCAGATCTTAAAGCGATAAAGGAATCGATAATTGAGGAAAAATTTGAGAAACTCAGGATCAAAATTTCTGAGTTAGCTAGAGAACATGGAGTCTCTGTAGATAGAGATAGTCAAGATTTTGATTACAATGATTACCTAGAGGAGGATTTCATGGATGTCCATGTGATCGAAATTAGAACCACCACATCTGCGCGCGAGGCTCAACCTCACACCAACGAGAATGCCGTAAATGAACTGCATAGGGTTATCCTCCTAAAGGATGAGCAGGTTAGTCTACTGGAGAAAAGAATAGAAGAGATGACTGCATCTATGACCGCCATGACCACTATTGAGAGGCAATCACAAGCACCACAATTGGTTTCTACAAAGATTAATCAGCTAGAAATTATACACATTATAAATGAAAGAAGAGTGGCTACTTCAGCAAATAAAGATGAGCAACCAAAGAAAGATTCTCCACCAATTGCCATGCCAGAAAAAGAGTTCAAACAAATGGTTGAACAAGTGCGGGAAGCCTTAGCCCAATCCAAGGGCGGTGCATCAATTTTGAAGGGTAGACCTTACCCAGAAGAGTTTGATGCCGTGCCTTTTCCCAAGGGTTGTATGGCCCCAAACTTCAAAATATTCGAAGGGACTGGAAATCCCAGTCAACATATAACGCATTTCTNCCCAATCCAAGGGCGGTGCATCAATTTTGAAGGGTAGACCTTACCCAGAAGAGTTCGATGCCGTGCCTTTTCCCAAGGGTTGTATGGCCCCAAACTTCAAAATATTCGACGGGACTGGAAATCCCAGTCAACATATAGCGCATTTTCGAGCCAGATGTGGCAACACAAGGAATAATGAGGCTCTACTCTGCCAGCAGTTCATCAGCAGCTTGTTAGGAATTGCTTTAGACTGGTACGCTGACTTGCTCAACGAGTCAGTCAA
>JXCR01112026.1:5356-21871 GCA_002079205.1 Phalaenopsis hybrid cultivar | reverse complement strand
TTTGTTTATATCTAAGGAAGGAAGATTGGTTTAGCTAGAGAAGACAGGTTTTGCAGTTGAAGATGGCCGAGCTGCCCACTCTGCTAGCTCCAAGCTCCTCACCGTGACGAGTTTGAGTTTTATAGTGTGTCAAGTTATGATGTTAACTCAGGCAGCCCTATGGTTGAAGTTCTTTAAATTTTATGGGGGCATGTTAAAGTTTATTAGAGCGACATCGGTTAGGATCCTACGGTTCCCTCATTCTGGGACCACTATTTTCTATTGGATTCACTTAGTCCAAATGAATTTACTAAACTCAACTTAATGAGTTCCATAATTTCATTTAGACTGTGTGAAGCTCGTTAGCAACCGTAGGTTACCTCCTCCGAGGAATTCCCGATCATCCGATTGAGACATCTTAATTTAGTTGCAATTGTAGTTTTGTATGATGTTTGTGATTAAATTTTGAGTTTTTTTATATTTTGAATGTTGTGGAGGTGAATTTTATATTGGTTGATTTTAGTTTTAATTTTGGTTTTGGTTTTGTGGCTATCCTAATAGTTTTAGTTTTCATGCAGGGTGACATTGTTGTTCAGCATGCAAATTTATAGGTATAAAAGTACAGTATGAAAATACAAGAAAGACGACACTAAAAACTGTAAAAGCGTACCTGGGAAGTCTTCTCATTCCACCACCTAAAACTCAAAAAGCTTGTTAAGACAGTTTATATGAAACNAGATTTCTTCTTCCTTACTTCTTCAAAGAGAGAATCAAGAGTCTTGTGAAGAGAGAAAGAGTCCAAGAGGAGCTACAAGGGATTTTCTTTGAGAAAGAGTTAAAGATCAGTTATGTTTGTTTATTATTGTGTCAACACTATTTTGGCTAAGGAGCTGCCCGTAAGAAGCTCNATGGATCCTATTGATGCAAACTATATTGGGAATGGAAATGAGGCATTGGACATTATCTTAGATCAATCATCATATGCTTCGACATCCTTAATGCCTTGTACAATTGCAATTTCACAAGTTTTGGAGAGAAAATAAAGAAGATAGAAAGAACTTTAGAGTATCATAAATGCGATAATGCTTACCTTTTTGATAACTTAGATTGGTGGATGAAGGAACACTTTGATCATACGAAATAGATTGAAGCAGGTTTGCTGTAGATGTTTAAGAAGAATGAATGGATCGATGAAAATTCGACTGATCAATTCCCATACCGAGCATTCTACAATTTGTATGTGCATTACCAGTCTTTGAGAGATATTAGAGGAGGAGACTGTACTGAAGATGAAGAGGAGTAATTGAAGATGTTAGACATTTGACTGTTTAAAATTAATAATGTTTTATTGTAATTGTGTTTGATTTGCTTTGCTTTGAAACTCCTATCACTTTAATTGTATGTATAGTTTATTTTTCAGCGTTTTAGTGTTGTGGCTTGATTTCTACACTGAATTATAGTGTGATTTGCTTTATGTATGTGTTAGTGGGATTAAAAATTTGTGTTTGTAAAAATTTGGAATTTCATATATAAAGGTTAGTTTTGTGTTTTTTGTAAAAACACTTGCATGTGGAGTATTTATGGATGAATATTATTGTTTAAAAAAGCTAATTAGATGTTGCAGTGAATTAGAAATAAGTAATACTTTGATTTGTATTGAATGTTGTGTTGTGAACTATAGTCTGTAGAGCTATTTTTGAATTTAAATTTTTTTTAGTACTGTTGTTTGTTTTTNAAACTTCCAAATTTTAATAATTTAGAAATTTATTAACTTATCTTTTCAATTAAGAAAGTGAGGTTGGTTTCTTCCAATTAACCCCTTATTTTTTGAAATATCAAATTAAGATCAAAGGTTGCCCATTTCCCTCCTTAAATTAAGTCTAAATGTTAATTAAGGATAAATTTCCAAAATTACACATTTGCCCCTAAGGCTCTAACACTTCATAAATAAAATTCAATTCAAATGACTTTGAAATTTTTATCCTACCTTATTCATGGGTCAATTGAGACATTATTCAATTCAAATGACTTTGAAATTTTTATCCTACCTCATTCATGGGTCAATTAAGACATTATAGGAGAAAATGTGATTTTTGACAATTTAATTTAATCTATATAATTATTTACATGCAAAAATAGGATTTTTTAAAGAAAGTTCTTAACTTGACCAAGGTAAATCCTAATCCCTTAAAATTTTTACTGGAGGTAAACCAAGTCTAGAGAAAACTTTACACAAAATTTCATGCATTTTTGAATTTTATTTGAATTTTAAGAAATATTTTAAATTTCCAAGTGTTTATTAAATATAAATATTTTAAATGGGGAAAATGAAGTTTCGTATTTTTNCTAGAGAAAACTTTACACAAAATTTCATGCATTTTTGAATTTTATTTGAATTTTAAGAAATATTTTAAATTTTTGGGTGTTTATTAAATATAAATATTTTAAATGGGGAAAATGAAGTTTCGTATTTTGGAAAATCTTCCTGAGGTTAGAGAGCCCCAAGAAGAAAATTATATAATTTTCAGAGTTTTATTTGATTTATTGGAATTATTTTTAGTAAAAATCCCTTTTAGCCTTTAAAAATTATTTTTAAGCTTAAAAATTCAGTATCTTAATTTAGAAAATCAGGAAAAATATTCTAATTATTCTAAGGTGCTTAGGAAGCAATTAAGAATATTTCCATGAGTTTTATTATTTTTGTGATTTTTAATTATTTAAATATTTAAAATAGGTTAAAAATCAAGTTTTTATTTTAAACTCCATTTTATTTTTAAAAAAGACCCATGATCACAAAGAACTCAAAAAACCAAATTTTATAACTTTCNTATTTAAATATTTAAAATAGGTTAAAAATCAAGTTTTTATTTTAAACTCCATTTTATTTTTAAAAAATACCCATGATCACAAAGAACTCAAAAAACCAAATTTTATAACTTTTCAAGTTATATTTTGATTTTTTTAAAATCATTTTATTGCCAAAAATGTTATTTATCTTTAAAAATCAACTTAAGTTACCAATTGAACTCAAAATACATTGGAATTTTTATGATGAGTTCTATGTATCCTAAATAATAGTGGAGATTAAAAATCAAGTCATTTAGTTTTTCATATTTTTCAAAATTAATTATCTTAGTGATTTAGGGTTTGTGAAGATTAGGTGTATTTTTGAATGACCTGGCTTATGAGAAAATTTCCTAAAGGCTCTTTGGTCATCATAAATCTTCCAATGNTCATTTTATTGCCAAAAATGTTATTTATCTTTAAAAATCAACTTAAGTTACCAATTGAACTCAAAATACATTCGAATTTTTATGATGAGTTCTATGTATCCTAAATAATAGTGGTGATTAAAAATCAAGTCATTTTGTTGTTCATATTTTTCAAAATTAATTATCTTAGTGATTTAGGATTTGTGAAGATTAGGCGTATTTTTGAATGACCTGCCTTATGAGAAAATTTCCTAAAGGCTCTTTGGTCATCATAAATCTTCCAATATTTTCTTGGATTTTTCTAAGTAACATGGTAATTTTCATGATTATTTTAAGCAAATAATGCACATAAACTTGAAAAATAAGATTTTTTGTTTAGGGACCTTAATGACTTTAGAAAAATCAAGAAAAGTTCCCTAGAACAGAGGCAACAACATGCTAAAATTTAAAGCCATGGTGAGATTAATACATGCATGGAGAATCAAAGCATCCAAATCAGTGTTTAATTAATTAAAAATAAAATATGAACCAAACGGACTCCAAATCATTTCCACATTATTCTCCTCTATTCACTGAGCAAGAAGGTGTTTTTATTTTATTTTTTATTATNAACGGACTCCAAATCATTTCCACATTATTCTCCTCTATTCACTGAGCAAGAAGGTGTTTTTATTTTATTTTTATTATTTTTCTACACCAAGATATGAATTTTTAAAGCTAGGGATCATTTTCTGATTTTTTAAATTCCCTATTTCTCTATTTAAACGCGCGGTGTTGACTATTTCCTAGGAAGCTCCAAAAGCACGTGTGGCACACTTTGGTTGGGCGTCGCCATCCACGTAGCCGCTGACTCGGCCCGCAGTTCATGTAAGGAAACACTTTCCGGCTCGATCTCTTCTGTCCATCTGATATGCGCGCGATCGGACGGCTCTCTATCATCTNTTCTCTATTTAAACGCGCGGTGTTGACTATTTCCTAGGAAGCTCCAAAAGCACGTGTGGCACACTTTGGTTGAGCGTTGCCATCCACGTAGCCGCTGACTCGGCCCGCAGTTCATGTAAGGAAACACTTTCTGGCTCGATCTCTTCTGTCCATCCGATATGCGCGCGATCGGACGGCTCTCTATCATCGTCCCCGATAGAGTGATCCCATGAACGTCCACACTAAAACTCTAAGATCTCAGCCTATACTCAACCAAATTAGCTATGGCTTGATCCTATGGACTCGCTTAAGTGAGACGAACATATCCATACAGTAATCATGCAATTAAATTAAGCCTAATTAAATGGAGAATCAATATAGGCTCGAGAGGAGGAGAGGTTCAATACCTTAGCTCTGAGAAGGGAAGCTTCGATCAGAGAGTCTTGGCATGTTTGTTGTGGTCCAAATAAGCTAGGGATTAAGCCTCTTGCTATGGTGAAATGTCTAGACCCAAATTCGACCAAGGCCGATTTCAGGTGTTGGTCTAGAGCTACGATAGGGCTCTATGGAAGGGGGATTTGATAGGGCTTTATCTTCTCTCAATGTGGTGAAGGTGTGGGTGAGTTTAATTTGAGTTTGGTGGAGTTTAAAGGTGTGGAGAGCTTTGTCCTGTCTCCGGCAAGATTTTGAGCTCAAAAATTGGGCTCCGACAAGGGGATTCAGGGCAATGTGGTTGTTGGGTTGCACTGAGGAGGTCTGAAACATGTTTTGGGATCAATTTGGNGCCTAATTAAATGGAGAATCAAAATAGGCTCGAGAGGAGGAGAGGTTCAATACCTTAGCTCTGAGAAGGGAAGCTTTGATCAGAGAGTCTTGGCATGTTTGTTGTGGTCCAAATAAGCTAGGGATTAAGCCTCTTGCTATGGTGAAATGTCTAGACCCAAATTCGACCAAGGCCGATTTCAGGTGTTGGTCTAGAGCTACGATAGGGCTCTACGGAAGGGGGATTTGATAGGGCTTTATCTTCTCTCAATGTGGTGAAGGTGTGGGTGACTTTAATTTGAGTTTGGTGGAGTTTAGAGGTGTGGAGAGCTTTGTCCTGTCTCCGGCAAGATTTTGAGCTCAAAAATTGGGCTCCGACAAGGGGATTCAAGGCAATGTGGTTGTTGGGTTGCATTGAGGAGGTCTGAAAGATGTTTTGGGTTCAATTTGAGGAAGTCTTTTAGAGGAATTTTCAGGTCTCCCTCCATAGCCATGGAGGGGAGCATTTTATAAAAATGGCCTTAGGCTTGCTGCCATGGCCAATTGGGGGGTGAAATGTGCTGCCTAGGGTGAGAGCAGAGAGGCTCTAAGCATCAATTTGGATAAGGTGGCTACTAGGTTTGAATTATGTTTAATCCCGTGGGGGTGGCTCTTGGTTTAGCCATTTTCTGGCCACTAGGCTAGCTGGTCGGCCAAGGGAGGTGGCTAAGGAGGTCAGGTGAGCCAGGGGAATATGTCACAACAACTTAATGTGTTTAGGCTTTGTTTTGGTAAAAATATCTTAAGCATAAGAAAATATGGCATGAAATCCCTTAATTTAGAGGAAATTTGGTCCATAGCTTAGTTTAGGAGGTTTTAAGAGGTTTAGGCTGGTCACTAGGGTCCAACTAATGGCTGTGGAGTCATTAATTTGGTGACTTTAGTTAGGCCATCTTTAGTGCATGAGTTCAATGTGGGTTTAAGTGATCAAAGCTTGGGTTTAGGCTAGCCTAGCCATGTCAATTGGCCCAATTTATTATCCAACATTGTTTAGATGCTTTTTATGAAGATTTTTGGTGAAGGTTTGAAGTGATTTTGAGTTCAATTGGTAGGTCAATTTGAGGGATTTTTAAAATTTGGTTAATTTGGGCATGTTAGGCTAAACATGGGTCTAGGTTGGGCTAGCCTAGGGCTAAGTCCAAATTANCCAGGGGAGGTGGCTAAGGAGGTCAGGTGAGCCAGGGGAATATGTCACAACAACTTAATGTGTTTAGGCTTTATTTTGGTTAAACTATCTTAAGCATAAGAAAATATGGCATGAAATGCCTTAATTTAGGGGAAATTTGGTCCATAGCTTAGTTTAGGTGGTTTTAAGAGGTTTAGGCTGGTCACTAGGGTCCAACTAATGGCTGTGGAGTCATTAATTTGGTGACTTTGGGGTAGTTAGGCCATCTTTAGTGCATGAGTTCAATGTGGGTTTAAGTGATCAAAGCTTGGGTTTAGGCTAGCCTAGCCATGTCAATTGGCCCAATTTATTATTCAACATTGTTTAGATGCTTGTTATGAAGATTTTTTGTGAAGGTTTGAAGTGATTTTGAGTTCAATTGGTAGGCCAATTTGAGGGATTTTTAAAATTTGGTTAATTTGGGCATGTTAGGCTAAACATGGATCTAGGTTGGGCTAGCCTAGGGCTAAGTCCAAATTGAATCATTTAAATGATCAAGGGTTTTGAAGATTTTTCATGAAGGGATGGAGTGGAAATTTTGGGGCTAAGGCCATCAATTTGGTAAGATTTTGAGACATGGCCAATTTGGGGTAAANTCCAAATTAAATCATTTAAATGATCAAGGGAGATGTTTTGAAGATTTTTCATGAAGGGATGGAGTGGAAATTTTGGGGCTAAGGCCATCAATTTGGTAAGATTTTGAGACATGGCCAATTTGGGGTAAATTTGGGGAATTTTGGACTTAGGTTGAAATAAAATGAAATTGATGCCTCACCAAGACCAATTAAAGGTCCAGTTTGATGTATGGGGATGTAATGAAGGTTTTTCAATACAAATTGTGGCAAATGGAGTAGGCCATGGATTCAATTTGGTGGAACCAAGTCATGGGGCCAAAAGTGGGGTTTTGATCTAAATCAAAGTTGGGTTCAAATAATGGAGTAATTAAGCTTGGATTTGGTCTATATTGGTTACATGAAGAGTGTATTTGAGTTTATAATTTAAATTAGGGTAAATTAAGACCAATTTGATAAACATTTGGAGTGATTTTGGGAAAATATGGGCCTTTAAAGAGCAATTTAGGGGTTTTAGTCAAAGATTGTCAAATTGGTCAATTTGGGTCATGTGATAGTTGAGGAAAAAGAAATTGNATTTTGGGAAAATATGGGCCTTTAAAGAGCAATTTAGGGGTTTTAGTCAAAGATTGTCAAATTGGTCAATTTCGGTCATGTGATAGTTGAGGAAAAAAAAATTGGGAATATTTGGGAGGTTTTAGGAATTTTTGGGATTTTTGGAATTTTGGGCTAAGGATGGGGCATTTTGGTAATTTGGCCAATTTTGGTGATTTTGGGTAGTTTGGTGTTTTTCAAGGTGTTTGAAATAATTTTTGAACCATGTTGGATATTTTGGGTAGATTTGGGAACTTTGGCCAAATTTGGGGTCCCAAGGGTATCTAGGCAATTTGGGAGAATTTAGGGGCAAAAGGATAGGTTGGGTATCTTGGTAGAGTTAGAGTGCCAACCACCATCAATAAGCCATGGACCAATCAAAACCCTATTTTGGGTCCTCTATCTAGTGATATTAGCTAAACCTTAAGCCAATGGCTAATGGGTTTAGGGGACCACCTACATGAGTCTCCCAAAAGTATCAAGGGACCAAAGCCAGGAAATTTAAGTTTACGATAGTGAGTGATTATGAGTGTAAGTGATTGCAAGTGAGTGCCTTAACCCTAGACCAGCACCCAGGGTCAACCCTAAGGTCAAGAAATCCTAAGGTAACTCATCTTGAGCTCCCCCATAATGACCCCACCTACTAAGTGCTTGTAGTTACGACCATTATGTGGAACTTCAAGTTGTGTAAAGAAGAGTGTAGAATTTCTAATAGTGAGGGTTCCTTGTCTAGTTTTCTAAGAATAGTCAATAGGAAAGTCCTATTGCTAGACCTTAGGCTACTAAAGAGGAAAAACTAAACCTCAACCAAAAGTGAGGTTAACAAATGGACCCCCAATATGTGTGGTGTGCTGGGCAAGCACACCGTGCATATGGGCGTTGACCGGTGAGATAAAAAAAACCAATGCAAACTCCTAAGTCAACAGACCCAAAAGTATTAGTAGAGTTGTGTGTATGATTTGCTTCTACTGGGGAATTAGCAGATGATTGTCTGATTGAAATCAAGGAGTAGGGACTCTCGCTGGGGATCGGAGAGTGAAATCCCCCGGGGATGTGAAGATGGTTGTGTAAGGGTTCTACACTCAAAGATGGTTGTGTTGCACGCACAAAGAGTAAGAAACTCTAAAATTGAGAGAATCCACTCAACAGATTCATTTTCTTTTCATGTTGTTTTTATCACATGTAATTTTTTAAAATAGGTATTTTAAATTTTAATTTTAGTTGGTTAATTTTCAAAAGAAATTTGTTTTGTTGTTTATTCATTTGGGATAATTTTTATTTAAATTTTATTTATTGTTAAAGGTTTGTTGTTTTAATCTTCATTCATTAAAATTCGGAACCAATGCGTGGTTCGTAGCTTCCATCCATTGCACAAAAAGGCAACTAACAAAAGTCACATTTCTGAGAGAAATTTCAATTAATCTGCTTCAATAAAGTTGTTACAGATCAAAGATAGGTTAACGCCTAAACAGGTACAATATATATTCTATGTTAAAATACATCCAGAACATCTCATGCCATGAATACCTTGTAGGCTGAGTATATCAGATACATATCATGTTGCTATATAAAAAAAAGAATGGAAGTGAACCCTTTGACCATCTGTATCAGGTACGACGAGCTCCTGATCGAGCAGACCTTCGAAGCCATGCTTCAGAATAAGAGTTCCTTTCACATGTACTCAGAGGTACAACCCTCTCATAGCTCGTACAACAGTAACACTTCCAATTCTGGGTCTGGCTAAAATCCATATAGTATTTTGCTGTCATCCATCCTATGGAAGGTCACGGACACCCTACGGTGTTGTACCTCTGGAATGCAATGTTTGGCGACATCTGCCCCATTTCCTTTCAGAACCAAAATTAAACCAACTGGCAGCAGAATCTCTACAGTTCCTCTGAACTCGCTAGGGCCAACAATGCCAATCTCTTTCCCAAATAATATATTACTCTTGCTCAGAAATGAGACCATGCAGAAGGGTCTTACAAAATCATGATGATCAATGTGAGGAGGTATGCAGTCTCCCTCATCATACATGTTGATGATGTAGCTGTTTAAGATGCAGGTAGCTGGTAGTACGCTCCATCAGACCATTCTCTTGATCATCCACTTTATTATATGAGGTAGTGGATCTACCTGGTCATGTAAAAGGATCCCTGCTGGATTTCATTGTATGTCGTTTGTAAAATTATAATAACAGCCGAACTGAATGGTGATTCTTCTTTTTCCTCTCATCTATTTCTTTAGCTCAGAGTATGTTCTTTCCATGATAAGGCCTGCTCGGCCTCTATCTCTCAAATTGAAGATGCAGTCGAGAATTCTTCTTTCGTCACTCTCATATAAAACCTGGTATACAGCTCCAGGCCTTCTAGTATGTTGACGATTCTTCCTTGGACTTCTTTGTAAAATTCAAATTTTCTTTTATTTACATTGCTTATTTTGTAGTACTCCATCATACTTGGAGTAAGTAGCTGTCACGGGTGTTCCTCCCTCTGAACAGTAGCGGGAACCCAAACTAGAGCTAGTTGATTTGAAATACGAGAATCGGCATCTAGCAAGATGTACCACCCTGGGCTCCATGGTATACACTGATTTGTCCCCAGTGGGACGTATGGCTCATCCATCATAAAATTTGAAGTCTGAGACCCATCGGTGCTGGAGGTATACTCTCAATGTACTAAAGTGTTGTAAATGTAGAACATTGCATTCCGGGCATTCTACAAACGCCCCTGTGGTTGATGTCCCTGCAGGTATCTCAGCGTTGCACGTCGGGCAACCCTTGCATAAAATATCTAAAGATGAAGGCGTCTCTGGCTTTATCACGAACCCTAGTTCTTCATCTATGGCGGGTAGGCTGACAGAAGTTTCTTTTATATCTGGATCATAGATATGCCCCTTAGGAATAGGGATGAGTAAGTTGTTTGTTTCTCTCTGACGTCTGCATTCTTCTCGTAGAAAAGCCCTTACTTTTTTGTGGCTGAAGTTTCTGCATTGCATCCTGTGAAGCGAAGCATCTACCAAACATTCATTATTAGTGGCTATTAGGCCCCTGGCTGGTGTGGCTACCATGGAGGGTAGACGGCTGGGCCCTTCCATCGAATCTTGCTCTATTATCATGTTCTTGCCTTTATGTGATGCATTATCTCTAGCGGTCACCCTCAGCAGTGAAGGCAATCCCTCTTTCTCCTTGCAGCTGACTACATTCATGAGAGGACCTTCGTAGTCCATGTCAACCTGGTTAAAGTCCATGTTGAAGTCTATGGTACCGCCCTGCAAAGCCATCTCCTCATTTAGTGCGAGGCACCAGCCATCCTTGAAAGCAAAGATCAGCCTCTGTCTTGACATTTTTCTGCAGACGACAGGAAAAATGTCAGTGGGCCGAAACTTGGAATGAAGAAGAACAAAACAATGTATTTATTGAGGTAAATTTTGGATTATTTTAGTGAAATGAATTATTTATTTATGTATGAGTTTTGTTTAATTTAGTGGAATATTAAGTTCAAAATTAGAATGGAGAAAATTTGAAGTTTAAAATTTTTCTTCAAAATTTTCATTATATTGAGGTTAATTACAAAATCTAGACCCGGTCATAAACATTTGTCCACATAGATAACCCGAAAACATTCAAAGTTTCAAAGTTTCAAGGTAAGTAAAGGCAAGCGGCATCAAGTTGCGTAATAGGTTTTTCATATATCGTCCATTTATTGGTAACATGGGTCTTTTGCTCTGGAAGTCCACTAACTGGTAGGCTCCTCCTGTGTAGACCTTTTCAACGACAAATGGTCCCTCCCAAGTTGGCTCAAATTTTCCACCTATTTTGCGACGTGCAAGAATATGTCACTTGAGCACAAGTACGAGGTCACCAACTTTGAATGTCCTTGGGTGGACCAATTTTTCATGGTCTTGTGCCATCTTTTCTTAGTAAAGCTCTAAATGTTGTTGTGCTTCTAGTCATTTTCCCTCAAGACTTTTCAGTTCTTCAAGTCTGAGTTTTGCACTTTCTCTTGTTGTGAGTTGGTTGGCAACAACAACTCTAAGAGATAATGTTTGGATTTCTAGCGGTAGCACGACCTCGAATTCGTACACAAGCATATAAGGTGTACACTAAGTGGGAGTTCTGAAAGTTTTCTGGTAGGCCACAAGGCTTCTAATAGTTTGTTGTGCCAATCCCTTTTATTTTCATCTAGTGTTTTCTTCAAAATATGTACCAATATTTTGTTCAAGGCTTCAACCAGACCATTTGCTCTGGGATAGTAAATCGTAGAGTAACTTCAATCTATCCGATGTCTTTTAACAAAATTGTTGATCTTTGTGTTTTTGAAAGTTTTCCCGTTGTCGACAATTATCCTTCACCATACTCCAAAATGGTAGACAATTTGGCTTTTAAAAAATTGAAGAACGTGTTGTGCCGTAACCTCACGCATCGGTACTGCCTCTACCCATTTGGAGAAGTAATCTATAACAACAAGTATAAACCTGTGTCCTTTGGAAGATGGAGGTTCTATCAGACCTATTATGTCTGTGCCCCGACACTCTAATGTCCATGAGGTAACAGTTGGGCGTAGCACATTCGGAGGCTGGTGTAAGACAACCCCATGCACTTGGCATTGGTGACATTTTCTGGCTGTATCCATGCAGTCGTACATCATTGCTGGCCAGTAATACTCGAGTCTTTTGATCTTCATTTTCATTTTTGGCCCTGACTAGTGAGCGCCACACAATCCGTCAAGTACCTCTTTAAAAATATTCTGTGCTTCGGCTCTGATCAAACACCATAGCCACATCTGGTCGAATGATCTTCTGTATAGAATTTTCCCATCAGGGCGTAAGACATGGCTCTTCTTGTGATATGATGTGCTTCAGACTTATCTATTGGTAGCTTTCTAGTATACAAATATTCTATTATGGCATGCACCAATCTTTGTTGATGTCTGCAACTATATTTATTACTTCTTCTTTTCCAAGCTTGTGTAGAGTTTCGAGGTCGATCTGAGACAAGACTAGTCTTCCTTGCACTATGATTTCAATGGGATCCTCTAGGGGACATGCCATTTCTTTATCAAGTTTTTCTAGATCGTCGGCATGGAAATTATCTCCCCTACGAATCTGGTAGGAATTCACATCAAGAATCTGCTCCAGGTGCTTCATCGTGTACTGATGGTATTATGCTACCCTTGGTTTTAAAATTCTGTATTGTCCGGTGACTTTTTGGATGACGAGTTGAGAGTCATCATAGATGGCAATGTTTGTTATATCCATTAAGATTGACATTCCCAATCTGGTGAGTAAAGCTTCATGTTCTACTTCATTGTTGGTGCGCAGCTCTGTTAGGTGGTATGAGAACCTTAACATACCCTTATATGGTGTGATAAAGATCAAACCAATCCCTGCTTTGCCTGGTATAACTGTGCCTGATCCTTTTTTTTTTTAGCTGACAAAGTTCCATCAAAGTACATTTCCTAGTGTTGCGCACCAGAGAATTCCATTTGTAGTATTTGCTCGTCTGGTAACTCGTCGTTGAGAGAGGACCCAGCTGGCAGTGGGTGTGCAGCGAGTAAGTCTGCTAGTATATGTCCCTTGATAGCACGGAGGGGAACAAAAGTTATATCAAATTGTAATAAGGTCACTGACCATCTTGCTAGATGTCCGAAAATTGTTGGTCAAGTCATCAGATATTGCAATTGATTAACTTTCGAGATTAGGATAATCTTATGAGAAAGCATGTAATTTCTAAGTTTTTGGGGGGAGAAAATCAACGCCAGACAATGCTTCTTAATTGGCGGATACTTTATCTCCATCTGTATTAGGCGACAAATCAAGTAGTTGAGTGCATTTTCCTTACCCTCATTATTTATTTGGGCTAAGATGGCTCCAAGAGAGTCATCTAAGGTCGCGATATAAAGTATCAACGGTTTCTCTGGGATAGGGGCTTCCAAGACAGAAGGTGTCATTAAATATTGTTTAATGTCCTCGAAGGCCTGCTGGCATTTCTATTCCAACATGAATTTGGCATCCTTTTTAATTAATGTCGAGAAATGCTGACACCGACTTGAGAGATTAGAGATAAATCATCTAAGATCTTGCAACTTTCGCTGAAAGGAATGTTGTTGTTTTAAAGTTTTAGGAGGAGGCATTTCCAAGATAGCTTTAATTTTATCCGGGTCGATCTCAATTCCCCGATGATGGACAAAAAATCCCAGAAATTTTCCAGAGGTAACGCCGAAGGCGCACTTTAAGAGATTCATTTTAAGATCATATCGTCGTAACCGTTCAAACAAGATCCTTAAATTGGACAAATGATTTATTTTTTATTTACTCTTGATGAAATAATCATCCACATAGCATTCTACTTAGTTATGGATGAGATCATCAAAAATCTTCTTCATTGCTCGTTGATATATAGCTCCGGCATTCTTTAAGTCGAATGACATCACTGTGTAGTGACCAAAGGAAAGTATGTTGAGATTTTCATACCTCTTTTATACTGTTTTTAATGATATTGCACTTTAAAGAAAGATATTTTTGATGTTTTGTTGCAGGAATGATGAATTATTGTCAATGGTGCAAAAAAATGCAAAAAGGAGCGAATTTAGAGCAAAAAAGACCAAAATATGGAGAATTGCACTAGGGCGCCGACAGCGCCATCGAGGCCGCCGACGGTGGGATCGACGGTTATGTGACATGTACAATGGATAAAGCCGGATTTTGGAGGGGTGCGTAAGCAACTCTTGGGAAAACTCATCCACATCTTTAAAGAGAATATTTTGGTCAAAAATGAAGAGACTTTTGGAGTCCTTGAGGTTAGAAAGGATTCATTAGTGTGTAGAAAGCTTGCTAGAGTGTATAACTGTGAGGAATTCTTCGAGAAATTGTAAGAGTGGAGGGAAAGTGAGAGATTTCTTCCTCCTTGCTAGTTCGAAGAGGAATTCTGTGTGCTGTAAAGAAAGGAAGAGATTCAGAGGAACTTCAAGGAGTGTTCTTGGGGAGAAATTTAAAGATAAGTTATTTACTTCTTATAGTTTGTATGACTTTGATTTTATATCTGAATTCCAAGTTGTGTTGGGCTTTCCCCATGAGTTCTGAGTAGTTTTCTCTGTCTTTCTCCTTGTCACAAGATTTGTGAAATGTTGATTTGAATTGGTGAAGCAATGTNCCTAGTTCTTCATCTATGGCGGGTAGGCTGACAGAAGTTTCTTTTATATCTGGATCATAGATATGCCCCTTAGGAATAGGGATGAGTAAGTTGTTTGTTTCTCTCTGACGTCTGCATTCTTCTCGTAGAAAAGCCCTTACTTTTTTGTGGCTGAAGTTTCTGCATTGCATCCTGTGAAGCGAAGCATCTACCAAACNCCCAGTTCTTCATCTATGGCGGGTAGGCTGACAGAAGTTTCTTTTATATCTGGATCATAGATATGCCCCTTACGAATAGGGATGAGTAAGTTGTTTGTTTCTCTCTAACGTCTGCATTCTTCTCATAGAAAAGCCCTTACTTTTTTGTGGCTGAAGTTTCTGCATTGCATCCTGTGAAGTGAAGCATCTACCAAATATTCATTATTAGTGGCTATTAGGCCCCTGGCTGGTGTGGCTACCATGGAGGGTAGACGGCTGGGCCCTTCCATCGAATCTTGCTCTATTATCATGTTCTTGCCTTTATGTGATGCATTATCTCTAGCGGTCACCCTCAGCAGTGAAGGCAATCCCTCTTTCTCCTTGCAGCTGACTACATTCATGAGAGGACCTTCGTAGTCCATGTCAACCTGGTTAAAGTCCATGTTGAAGTCTATGGTACCGCCCTGCAAAGCCATCTCCTCATTTAGTGCGAGGCACCAGCCATCCTTGAAAGCAAAGATCAGCCTCTGTCTTGACATTTTTCTGCAGACGACAGGAAAAATGTCAGTGGGCCGAAACTTGGAATGAAGAAGAACAAAACAATGTATTTATTGAGGTAAATTTTGGATTATTTTAGTGAAATGAATTATTTATTTATGTATGAGTTTTGTTTAATTTAGTGGAATATTAAGTTCAAAATTAGAATGGAGAAAATTTGAAGTTTAAAATTTTTCTTCAAAATTTTCATTATATTGAGGTTAATTACAAAATCTAGACCCGGTCATAAACATTTTTCCACATAGATAACCCGAAAACATTCAAAGTTTCAAAGTTTCAAGGTAAGTAAAGGCAAGCGGCATCAAGTTGCGTAATAGGTTTTTCATATATCGTCCATTTATTGGTAACATGGGTCTTTTGCTCTGGAAGTCCACTAACTGGTAGGCTCCTCCTGTGTAGACCTTTTCAACGACAAATGGTCCCTCCCAAGTTGGCTCAAATTTTCCACCTATTTTGCGACGTGCAAGAATATGTCACTTGAGCACAAGTACGAGGTCACCAACTTTGAATGTCCTTGGGTGGACCAATTTTTCATGGTCTTGTGCCATCTTTTCTTAGTAAAGCTCTAAATGTTGTTGTGCTTCTAGTCATTTTCCCTCAAGACTTTTCAGTTCTTCAAGTCTGAGTTTTGCACTTTCTCTTGTTGTGAGTTGGTTGGCAACAACAACTCTAAGAGATAATGTTTGGATTTCTAGCGGTAGCACGACCTCGAATTCGTACACAAGCATATAAGGTGTACACTAAGTGGGAGTTCTGAAAGTTTTCTGGTAGGCCACAAGGCTTCTAATAGTTTGTTGTGCCAATCCCTTTTATTTTCATCTAGTGTTTTCTTCAAAATATGTACCAATATTTTGTTCAAGGCTTCAACCAGACCATTTGCTCTGGGATAGTAAATCGTAGAGTAACTTCAATCTATCCGATGTCTTTTAACAAAATTGTTGATCTTTGTGTTTTTGAAAGTTTTCCCGTTGTCGACAATTATCCTTCACCATACTCCAAAATGGTAGACAATTTGGCTTTTAAAAAATTGAAGAACGTGTTGTGCCGTAACCTCACGCATCGGTACTGCCTCTACCCATTTGGAGAAGTAATCTATAACAACAAGTATAAACCTGTGTCCTTTGGAAGATGGAGGTTCTATCAGACCTATTATGTCTGTGCCCCGACACTCTAATGTCCATGAGGTAACAGTTGGGCGTAGCACATTCGGAGGCTGGTGTAAGACAACCCCATGCACTTGGCATTGGTGACATTTTCTGGCTGTATCCATGCAGTCGTACATCATTGCTGGCCAGTAATACTCGAGTCTTTTGATCTTCATTTTCATTTTTGGCCCTGACTAGTGAGCGCCACACAATCCGTTATGTACCTCTTTAAAAATATT